>NXFB01000042.1:90910-105139 GCA_002525835.2 Ipomoea batatas
TAAGCCTATGCTCGTTTTGCTAGCTTAGGTCAAGGCGATCAACTATAAGGTCAGTTATGATCGAAAATAATTTCTCTCGATAACTTGACCGGAGACTAAGCATGTATATAGTACATACAAATTAGTTAGTCCGAGGAATGTTCCATATCACTTTAAACCTTATATAAATATAAAATATCATTATATAACAAAATTACATATACAATCAATACTTTAAACCCATGTACCATAAAATCATAATTCTCTAATTGGATTGAGATCCTTGAAATCACCTCACATGAAAATTTGCTAATACTTTAATAATTTAGTGAAAATTTATTTTCAGGAAATTGGTCTCCACTCTCCAAGAAGAAAAATCTGAAAATTGAAATTACCAAAAAAAAAAAAAAAAACTATAAAATGAAAAAGCCTGCAAGGTACGAAGGAAGTGATGCCGGAGCATCACCCTCAAAGCTTATGAAATTTTGGAGGATTTGAATATCTCTGACGGACTGACGGAGCTTTTTAACCAACTTCAAACCTGAATTCATATAAATACATAACGTGTATACAGATACATATATAGAGAGAGAAGAAGAAAAGAGATCTGAAGTGTGATAATGGCTTCGAATTCGATGAAGAACCCTGCGCTACTGCCGTTGACGACCGCCGATTCTGCGCCGGCGGATAGATCGACGGAGGAGAAACTTTTCAAAGGATCGGCGATGACCAAGCGCGGAGCTTACGCTGCCATCTCTTACATGTCCTGCGCTGGTGCATATTTTCTGACTTTGACTTGTTCATATTTAAAGCTTTCTTCTTTTCATTTCTGAATTTGAAGAAATTACACCTGTTTCATGGTGAAAGTCTTGAACAATTAAAAGTTTAGGAGTCTTTATTCTGCTTTTACTAGTAGTAGGATACTAAGATTCTCTTCTGTTTTATATTTTCCCCAATTAATTTTCATCAGCGAGAAGCTGTGAAAGTTCATTTATCTGAAAAGGATTAGTTAAATTCCTGATCTTGAATGAAAACCTTCCAGAACTTATAGCATGCTATTATAGTATTAGGTATAAAAAATTGAATCCAAAAAGTTTTCTTTTGTTCAATTTAGTATAATTTAACATAATTTGAAAATGATTTGTCCTTAAGTTATGGTATATTAATTGAGTGGAGTGGGAGAGAATTTTGAGTTGTGATGTACTCATATATATAATTGCTTTGAAGCTGATCTTGATGTTTCCCCTGAGGTTGCTCGCCCGTGTAATTGGTTTGATTTGTTACCATACTCTACAAGCGACATTTGTTTTTTTCACAAAGGCTTCATGAATACTCTGAACTCATTTTGTAACAATTCATGTTACATTGTGGGATTAGATATTTATGATATTATGCAGATGAATTTTTCTGCTATATATGCTAGACTTAAAGCTCTAAATGGTTTTGATACATGACAACCTAGTGTCTAGTACTCCTTATCAGGCAATAATGACTTAATTTGCTCTAATGGAACTCTGGCTTTTGGGGTTGAGCTCCAGGACATGGTTCTGATTTCACTCTATTGTCTATGAATTGAGATTTTTCCTGGGTTCATCACTGAAGTGCTCAATACCAATAAGGTTCAATCACATATTCTCAAGTATCAATGATCCCTTTGAGTAATCCAGCTCAATATGTGAAAATATCCCTAGTTTTTTGCCCCTTGTTTATTTAGATAATATCTTACTTTGAATGACGTTTTGTACTTTTGTTGCAAAGCTATTTGATGATAGGAATTCATTGATTCACCTGCTCTGATGGTCATCATTTAAACCAGTGTTTTCTTTGGATTTACAGTTCTTCTAGTGTTGTTCAACAAAGCAGCTCTTTCTTCATACAATTTCCCATCTGCAAGTGTGATTACACTATGTCAGGTATCATTTAAATCTATTTCTCAGCAGCCACTGCCAATATGCCATTCGTATGAAATTATTTTCCATCCTTCTGATGTGTTATACATATTCTAAGTGAACCTGTCAATCACCAAAGTTTCAATTTTGTATGTGGGGGGACTTGGGGCAGAAACAACATGGACTTACTCCTCTTTGCAATGAAAGAAACACTTGATTATGCTTGGTCTATTAACTTGAATTTGTATTAATCCAAGGAAGAAATGAAAAAGTCAGCTTTATGGTCTACTGAATAGGACTGGACAACTCTTCAGTCTCTTTGGCTCAGTTTTGACTCAACTAGAACTCTGCGTATATTCCAAAAACTGAATCAAGAAGAAATTTCATTGTTGATAAATGATAACCAATTCAATTCAAATTGAAGGGAATCCAAAATTGCATTTTTTTTTGGTGCAGATATATAATTAAATTTACCAATTGATGCTTTAAATGTTGTGTTTATTCAAAATTGTGAAAATGAGATCATATCCTTGGACCCAAATAGCTTCTAGGTATTTTAGTAGAGGCAGGGTTTGGATTTGTGATGTAATTTCTTAGGGTTTTGGGGGAGATTGGTTATCAATCAGGCATTTATTTGGGTTTAAGGTTGACCAAATATTGAACATCTGAATCTGCAAAGAAAACCAAATTTATTCTAGATGAATTCTTTACTCTCACAGCCTACTCATTCTTGAACTGACTGATCCAAGTCACAGAAATACAGGTCTAGCCTTTGGTTTTTCTGGGTTGGCCTGCAGTATGCCACCTCTACCCTTTACATTCCTTAGATTCAGTTAACAAGTATAAGATTTAGAGAACTCATTGTTAGCACTACCTAAGATATTCAGATGTAAGATCGCCAGTATCTATTTGTTACTTGCATACCTGATCTATTCTATGCCTGTTGCTGTTTGGTTGAAAAGCTGAACTGATCCACAGCTTTCCCAATTACTATAACAACAAAAGCTTATACAACTGTATAGAGATGCACTTTACCACTTTCTTAGCATTGTTTAGACAGACATTTATCTATGTAAATTAGGGCATTTATGATCCTTCTACAATTAATATTTTACAAGCTTGTGTTCTTTTAATGTTCTGAAAACTAAATTGTGGAAGTTTCACGTCTGAATTTGCAAGTTCATTCTATTCTGGATATTTCCTGCACATTCATGTCAATTTATATGATTATAAAATTTTTTGTTTTTCATTATATGCATTGATGATTTATTTTTTCTACCCCTGCACCCTTTGGATATCTCCTGCAGATGATATGTTCATGTTTCTTTCTCTACATGTTACGACGCTGGAAACTGATTTCTTTTCATTTGGGTGAAGCCCCAACAGCATCTGATAATTCTAAAACATTTGTACCTTTAAAGACAGTGATTGATACCCTACCTCTGGCTGTGACCTATCTCCTGTATATGGTACACATTTCATTTATACTTAAATTTGTTTTTTTTTTTATATATTACTTCAATTCCTCTCTTAAATGAATGCTACTTTTGCCTTTTCTGGTTCTCCTTGAAAGCTAGTCACTATGGAGTCTGTTCGGGGAGTAAATGTACCAATGTATACAACTCTCAGGAGGACAACTGTCGTTTTCACTATGATAGTGGAGTATATTCTTGCAAAGCAGAGGTATACACGGCCTGTTGTCGGAAGGTAAGTGTTAAAGTTATCTTTTGATATTTCTTTTTTATGTTATTTATAATATACCATTGTTAGAATCTAAGATTGGGCCGAGGTCACTCGACTGGGTTGTATTGCATATGGGCCAAATCATACTAAATGATTGAATCCAATCAATTAGCTAGTCTAACCATGACCTTATAAATCCATATGTTTCTCTCTTATTTTTCAATGTGGGACTCTTAACAAATGTTAATAACTGAAGTGGAATTTATTTTTAAAATACATGGCTAATGAGTGGGATTTGCTAAAATGACAACTATTAGTTGTGTTGGCAAAACTTAATGAAAATGAAGATAAGAAAAAGTAGTAAAAGTTTGATGGGGATAAAATCAAATATGTACCATTTTTCAGATGATAGATGCGATGTCTTTTACCTGAAGTGTTACATTCTAATTTGTGCATTTGACTAATGGTTACTTCAGTGTGGCATTGATTGTGTTCGGTGCATTTGTTGCGGGATCTCGGGACTTATCATTCGAATTGTATGGTTATCTTCTTGTTTTCTTAGCCAACGTCACAACCGCCATATATCTCGCAACTATAGCTCGGATTGGTAAATATACTCATCCATTTGCTATCTTTCCTGGCAACTTCATTTATGCTTGCTGATATTTTGATTCATCCAGGGAAATCAAGTGGGCTTAATAGCTTTGGCCTTATGTGGTGCAATGGTATTGCTCTCTTGTCCTTACCTTGGATGTGCACTCTAGCTACCTTCTTAATTGTTCCCAAAGCCTCCTGTTGTTTGTAGAGAGAACAGAGTATTTAATCATGGTTAGATGTGATTTTTTTTGGATTTTTCTGTTACAGGGATTGTTTGTGGGCCTGCTTTACTTGTCTGGACATTTATTAGGGGTGACTTGATGATGACCTTTAATTTTCCATCTTTGCTTTCACCTGGTTTCCTGGTAAGATCTGTTTTCCATCTCAAGGACATAGCAAAATATAATATGACTTGGTTCTTGCTGCAACCTTGTCAACCATAATATGCAATATAGTAGCCTACATGTAGAATTTTATTACTGTGACTTCTTTTGGCAGTAGGGGAAATTTATTTCGATCATTTTCTTTACAGAGAACTATTAATTTTTAACATACTAGAACTCAACCGGTGATTAGTGAATCACATCTCATCAAAAACATGGGGAAGATGCAAGAATATTAAACAAAGTAATTTCTCATGGAGTAGTGGAGAGATCCAATTATTGTCTTTAAATAAATATACCCTCTGCCCTCCCCATACAAACCACCCTTTGCTGCACATTTCCAATTATTGTTATTCCATAAGTTTTAAAACTTTCCTTTGTCACCTTCTGCTGATAAAATCCTGGAGCCCCACGTAATTATATTTTGTGTATTTAAGAACAAACTGGGAAATTAATAATGTTTTTCTCTGTTAACTTGGTGCCTGTATTAACCTTTCTCATTGCTGTGATTGGAATCATTGAAAATTGCAATTTATCATAATATGTTTTTCACCCTTAAATTGATGCTGTATTTGAAGCCCATTTGTAAAACACTTGATCTTAGCAAATATCATTTGTAAAACACTTGATCTTAGCAAATATCATTTTTGAAATCCAGCTAGGATCATAACTTTTAAATACGGAGTATCTGTTTTTTTCTGTCTCATTTTGTTTATGTGCATATAGCAGCGAGGACCATAACTTTTAAATACAGAGAATCTGTTTTTTTCTTTCTCATTTTGTTTATGTGCATATAGCAGTATTTCACATCTTCTAACTTATATATGGTATAAATATGCAGGTTGTAATGCTTCTCTCTTGCATTTTGGCCTTCTTCTTGAATTACAGTATATTCCTAAACACCACTCTGAATTCAGCGCTCACACAGACAATTTGCGGGAATTTAAAGGTTTGTTTACGTGCAAGTATATGCTATGCGTCATATTCCCTAGATTAACCCAATATACCACAATTTTGAGAGGAAAAAAAGAGAAACGGAAACCTATTACAGGTGGCTCCCACATTGCTGGCGACACAGCTAAAACTAATAATTTGTCAATAATTCTTCTCATGTAGGATCTTTTCACCATTTCACTTGGCTGGGTGATCTTTGGGGGTCTTCCATTTGATATGGTGAGAACAGAACATATATTACCATGTTTACTTCAATTCTCCAGTTTTCCGTTTCTCTAGAAAAATGGAAAATTCCATGGTTGTATTACATTTGAAACTAAGATACAAGGTCCTTTTGCTTTATTTCCAGTTGAATGTCATCGGGCAGCTTCTCGGTTTCATTGGCTCTGGTCTATATGCCTACTTCAAGCTTATAGGAAAATGATTGCCGAGTTTCTGGAGGTGTCTTCCTCGGATGTGAGATAACGTTGCGGCATTTTTGTACAATTGATTTAGGCTTCTGAAACAGAACTCGAGTAAGTTTTACACAAGAACCCTGAATCCATTCTTTTGGAGCGAGCTTTTGCCGTTGTTTCCTATGTGCAGTACTTTGTGTGCTGAGTGTAATTTAGGGTATGTAGGCATTGTATCTAACTGCAGCAGCTCCTAGATGAATATACTTTCTGTGTAGACTACTTTTTTTTTTAATTGCTACGCGAAGAATCAATTCATTCCATCCAATCAATCTCTCATTTCTTCTCTCACCATTCCCATCTTACTCACAATGACTACTCGATAGTGCGTTTCTATTTAGTTTGCCTATAATTGGTTGGCTCAAATGAAGTGGAGTAATAAATAATTTTTACATGGAGTCAAATTTAGAACCTTGTAATTACTTAATTAACTGTCTAATCAATTTAAATGGAATTATCTCTCATTCTTCAAATCTCATCATTGGGATTGGGGATAAGAAAACCTTTCTCTAGCCAAATTGGCAGGAAGAAAGGGAAAAAATATATTCAGGAAATGTTGTTTCTACTCAAGAAAAGTAAAAATTTATGATGTATGAAAACTTTTGGAGGAATGGGAACACAAAATATCTTACTTTTGATATTATTATGGGATTTGAAGATCTCCTACTACTACGATAATTGAACAACATATGCTTTGTGACAGTATTACAATGGAATCAAATGATTAAAAAAAAAACTTTTCGTATCAACTATGTAATAAAGTTGGAATGATAAAACTAAAAAATTGTATCAATAGGCATATTCAACATGAAACACGACTACTTCAACTACTTCGTGTTTGTCAAGTGTTGGATATCTCGCCCATGGAACCTATTGCAATAGATGCTCAAGCAAATTGGTTCGCAGGTTTCTTTGATGTTGATGGGCACATTGGTATCAATATGAGAAATCCACAACGAGGACTTGAACTAAGAATTGTAGTAACTAATAAGCTTTGCCAAGATATAGAGTCTTGGAACTTGGAACTCAGGCCCGGCCCTGGGAAAGGGCGGGCTGGGCCCTTGCCCAGGGCCCATGCTTCAAAGGGGCCACCACCCCTGCCATAATCTTATATATATACTGTATATATTTAAGTATAATTATTTAATATAAGTTGAAGTTAATAAAGTCTGGCTTAGTGTATTTGGTGGGATTAGTGGTTAATATAATTGAAGTCATTGTGTTGAAGCCCCACATGTACTTCTCCATCAACTTTTTTCTTTCTCCCTATCTTTAGAAGATGAATTGCCAAATGTAGTTCTCCATTAAAATTTTTCTCCCTACCTTTAGAATATGAATTGAGGGATTTATTGATGTTATATAGTATTAGAGTTGTAAGTTATGAATTCTATTTCTAATTGTATTTTTCCTCCCTATCTTTAGAAGATGAATTTAGGATATTATATAGTATTAAAATTGTTAAGTTATGAAATTAATTTCTATATCTAATTGTATTTTTTGAGTTGTAATTTTTTGATTTTTTAATTTTTACATTCTTATAATTATAGTGATATTTATAATATAAATTGATTTGTGATTCATATCAAATTTTGAATATATTTCAATTAAAGTAATTTACTATTATATTTAGAACATATTATTTTGTGAATTTTATAATGTGTTATGTATATATAATATATTTTGTGCGTAATCGTATTCAAATTAATCTTAAAAAAAAAAACCTGAAATTGATCTAACTAAAAAAAAAAAATATTTATAAATATGATATCAATAGAGAAATGTGATTTATAATGTGTTTTCTATTTGAACTATTTTATCCAATTAATTATATTTCAAATTTAGTTATGAATATAATAACATTTTAATGTGTTTTATTTATTTCCCCCAATAATTAAGATGTTATGTTCTGTTCTTATTTGTAAGTTTTATTTTGTATATTTTTATTAATAATTACTTTATTATTTACTATAATTACAATGTGAATTTCTATAAGGCTTTTTTATTTTAAATTGTTTATCCGTTTTTATAAAGTATAATTATTTATTTATGAAGGCATTGATGCACTTATTAATTATTTTGCATTTAATTAGTAAAGAATCTAGAGTTGTTTTTATTATAATTATTGTGTACGCAAAAATGTTAAAAACTTGTAAATCTTATTTCAAGTTATTTGATATTAGTATTTCTTTATTTAATTTAAATTTTAGTTATGAAAATAATATTAATTTCATATAGCAGGCCCATTTTTGTTTTTTTTTTTTGAAAGAAAGCAGGCCCATTTTTGTTGTTATGCCCCGAGCCTATAAAATGATAGGATCGGGCCTGGTAGTGAAGTTGGGGTAGATGCTGAAATTGGGAGAGAAACTGAAAGTGAAAGTGAAAAGTGACAATAATAATGAGCATGGTATTAACAGTGATAGTGACCAAGAGAGGGATCATAACACTACTCCAAATCAGGGTAGGGATAAGAGGAAAAAAAAGAGCAAGAGTAGATGATGAAATTGTACCTCAATATGTGCTACCATCAGATATTCCTTTAGAAGATGCCCAAGATTCTGAGTATTATGATTCAGAAAATCCACCTACAGTTGAAGAAGAAGCACAAAATGATGAAGGGAATGAAGTCCAGTCTAAGTACAATGATAAGTACCCTAAGTATAATCCTAAATGTGATCCACCCATTATTGAATTCGGTATGTATTTTGATGATAATGTGCAATTCAAGCTTGCTATGATAAGTTATGTTGTACACACAAAGAGAGATTTATTTTGGAAAAAAAAATGGATTAAAGTATGTTAGGGTAGAATGTCTCGGAAAGGGATGTGCATTTCATGTTAGTGTAGGTTGGGAAGAAATAACTAGGTGTTTTCAAGTGAAATCAATTATGTTGAAGCATAGATGCAACTCTCAATTCACCTTAGGGATTGTTAGTCAGAAGTGGTTAGAATGGAAATATGAAGAAAAGGTAAGGCAAAATCCTACTATTGGTTATTCGGAGTTGAGTAGGGTCATTAAAGTTGAGTTGAACATCAATATCACAGTGAGTATGTGTAGAAGAGCCATAATGAAGATTCTAAAGAAGTTGGATATAAGGTATGAGAGTCAGTTCAAGAGGCTTAGAGACTATGCTCAAGAGTGCTTAAATTCAAATCCAAGTTCTACTGTGAAGATAAAAACTACAAGAACTGTTCCTACTTCACCCTTGGTGTTTGAGAGGATATATGTATGCTTTAATGCCATGAAGAAGGGATTCTTAGCGGGATGTAGGAAGTTTATTGGACTTGATGAATGCTTCTTGAAGGGCAAATTGAAGGGTGAAATCCTCACAGCTGTTGGTAGGGATGGAAATATTCAGATGTACCCAATTGCTTGGGCTGTAGTTGAGATTGAAAATAGCTTTTCATGGAGATGGTTTTTGGAGCTTCTGAATGCAGACTTGGACATTACGTACAATAGTGAATGAACTCTAATGAGTGATCAACAAAATGTAAATAATCAAATTTCATTTTCTCAATCTATTTCTTTGTATTTTTTTGAATTTGTTTGTATGTATTTAAATTCATTTTGCTTTGTTTTGTGGCATATCTTTTGTAGGGATTACCCAATGCCATTCAAGATCTATTCCCTGGAATTCAACATAGAAACTGTGATAGGCATGTGTATGCCAATTGCAGTAAGAACCATCGAGGGAAGGTACTAAAGACTCATTTATGGCAGATTGCAAAGATCCCAAATGAAGCACAACTTGTTGAAAATTTGAAGGCTTTAGAGAAGATAGATGTTGCTGCCCGCGTTGATCTTGACAAATATCCTTTGCAATTTTGGTGCAAGGCTTACTTCAAGGAAAATGTGAAGTGTGACATGGTATATAACAACTTGAGTGAGGCATTCAACAAAACTTTGTTGAATGCAATGTCAAAGTTCATAATTCCAATGCTTGAGGATATACAGGTGGCAACAATGAAGAGGGTTAGTTGCAAAGAAAAAAGCATGGGCTCAAAATTGGAGAGGGAATTATGGGTCATTGGTTATGAAGAAACTAAATGAAAGCATACTTGGGAGTGCAGGTTGGGAAGTGGCATTCAATGGAGTTGAGTGGTATGAGATTAAAAAGGACAGATTTCAATTCAAGGTAAATTTACAATTGCTGACATGTTCTTGTAGGCTTTGGCAGTTGACTGGTATCCCATGTCGTCATGGAATTTGTGCAATATTTCACAAAGGACATCAGCCTGAAGAGTACATACATGAATGCTATAGTAAGGAGATATACTTGTAGACATATGAGCATGTAATCCAACCAATGAATGGGGAAATCTTTTAGCCAAGGACTGAAGGTGATGAAATACTTGCTCCTATTCCAAGGAAGATGACTGGTAGGCCAAAGAAGAAAAGAAAGCTTGAAGAGAATGAAAAAAAATAAACAAAAACTGAGTGAAGAGGTTAGAAAGTTGTCTAGAAAAGGAAGAATTATGACATGTCAACTGTGCAAGGGAAAGAGACATAACAAACGATTTTGTCCTACATTGTCAAGCCAACAAGTAGAATCTGCTGATTCTTCTGCTGTTAGAGGAAGAGGAAGACCATCGACTGTTGTGAGGGGGAGAGGGAGACTTGTCTTAGGAAAGCTTTGTTGGAATGTCAGGTAAATAAATTGAACACAATGCATATTTAAATAATTCATGTAGATGGTTGTTAGCAGTTTATGATTAATTGGCAATGCTTTCTTCTTTTCTATAGCTTGCATAGAGTGAAGCTCAATAGAACCATGAAGGCAGATGAAGATTGATGGAGCCACTTCTTTTTTATTTTTGTGTTTTTGTTGTTAACTAGCTACTGTTTATAGCTATTGCGTATGTATGATTTTGTCTTTTGACTAACTAGTGGATTATGAATTGGCAGTTTCTTTTGTTTTGTTTTTGCAATTTATATTAGTAACCTGATTTTATTTTTAATTTCACTTGGCAGTTGTGTAGTTGTTGACAATCTAAATGGTTTTAGGTGGGTGAGTAAAAAGTATACATTTAAAGAGCTTGTGGATATATTGATGTGAAAAAGATACTAAACAAAAAAAAATAGCATTTCTATAAATTTGGAAAATTGAAAAAATATTAAATAAAAAATTAGCCAAAAAATATAAATTCTGAAGAAAAAAAAATTTGAAACATTGGAATTGCAAAATTGAAAAGTATACATTATGAAAATAAAGAGAAGAAAATTCTGGTTATTTTAATATAATAATTTTTTTAAAATTTTAAATAAGTAAACACTTACAATGGACAACATAAGGTTAAGAGAAATGTCACATCAGACGCCATGTCAGCAGGAAGATAGGGAAACCTAGTAAAAGTTCTAGGCGAATTTTTTTTTCTTTTGTGACTTGATATATACGATATGAAAGTTTTGGGTGCGGCATGAATAATTGGATATAATTCATGGTGCTAGATGACACTTTAGCCTTTTTGTTTTTTTTTTTTTTGAAAACAATATCAAACGAGATAGATTAAAACAGCTCAGAAATAGAGTCGGGGGGGCAGAGTCCCAGTACAACGTGTGAGCCTGAAAAAAGGCTAACGAAGCTAAAACTTTAGCCTTTTTGTTTTAATTCACTTTAAAACTTTATATTCATAAAATTAAAAGACATATATTTCAAAGTATAAAATATAAAATTTACAGTATATGTTCAATACTGTATATTTATAAAATTCACAATATAAATTAAAAAAAATTAAAGTCATAAACAATTCACATTAATATATGACAATAAAGTCATAAAAGTCATAATTAAAGAATTAAGACTTTAACAACTCAAAATATATTCATAAAATTCAAAATATTTAAGGTGATTTTTTTTTTTGAAAAATTCAAGACTTTAACACTTTATTCACATATAATCACATTTTGACATATACAAACACACACACACAATCACATTTTCATAGTACACCATCCTTGAGTAATAAAAATAAAAAAAAAGTCACTTTTGTTGATGACTATTCAAGGTGGTGTTGTGTATATTTTGCTTACGAAAGATGAAGTCCTAGACAAATTTAAAGTCTATAAGGCTGAAGTAGAGTTACAAATAAGCTATTTGGTAAAGAGATAAGAATAGATAGGGGTTGTAAATATTATGACCTTAAGTAATGTTGAAAAAAAAATAGTATAAAATTACATTTTAAGTGGCTATTTTGTGGTACAAATATATGTGGGGTCCACTTCCGATTTGGATCGGGTCAAAGTGGATTCGGGTTCTTCGTAGTTCCCACATTGATTTGGGAAGTGGGTTTGCACCACTATTTATACAATAGGTTTTCTAAAGTTTATTGAATTGTATAGCATAAAGGCTTTGTCTTACGGGGTGTAATTCAAATCCAAATAGAAAAATTCCCCGTCTCTGGGGACAGGCCTTATAAGGTAAGATTAACACAACGAAATATATTTTTTCGAACGAAAATTTTGCTTCTACTTCTTTTTTATATTTTCTCGAACGAAAATTTTGCTTCTACTTCTTCTTTTTTTTTTTGCCAATCAGTGTTCAAAAGAAGCCTTGTTCTTGTTCGTTGGGTTTCATTGTTTGAGTGCTCAAACTTGAAGTCGTAGCTTGTTTATCCTGGAAAACCTAGGCTACAACGCTCCTAGCACATTGAGAGGTAGCAAATAAGGTTTTAATAATTCACCACTAATAATTCAAGGGTGACGTTGATAATTGGCATATTATGAAGGGGCATAAATTACAATTTTCCCATTAAGTAGATTTGCTAATAATCCTATTATGACCCATCGACAAGCTATGAGGAGAGTACTAAAATACTTGAAGAAGACCATGAATTATAGTTTGGTATATTTCAGTGAGTCTTATATTTTACAAGGGTATTCAAATGCAAGTTGGATTCCAACCAAGAAGATTGTTCTTCAAGTTGTTGGGTATTTTTCTTAGGAGGTGATGCAATCTCCTGGGCTTTTAAGAAACAAACTTGTATCACAAATTCTATAATGACTTCGCAATTTATTGCACTTGCGTTAGTATGTAAAGAAGCCAAATGGCTAAGGTATTCCTGATGTCTTCTATATTGGTACATTGTGATAGTGCTACTACTTTGGCTAAGACTTATAGCCAAGCTAGTGTACATTGTGATAGTGCTACTACCATTTGTAATTGAAAATATTGTAAAGTGTACTGCACTAAGCGGAATTCAATTATCTTCAAGACATTTTCATTTATGCATGTGTTTTGAAATTTTGTCTTATGACAAGGTAAACAAGGTTTACTATTGAATGTATATCGGAAAGTAGATATTTATATAATAAAATGTTGCATATATATGTTTAGACATATTTACCGAAAATATAAATAATATTTTGGTATTGTAGAATTAAAGATATTCTAAGTAATTAAAATCCTACCAATCATAAAATACGATATTCAACTCCATAATACATAAATATTGTTTATGCTCTTGGTAGACATATATACATATATATATATATATATATATATATATATATATATATATATATTCACCCTTTTACTATATAAATATCTAACCATTATTAGTGATTTATAATAGAAATTTGTTATCACTATATTGAGTACATCTATTATCATATATCTTATTAGCTCGTGAATGGACTGAGTAACACATAAAGATAAACGAATATGAAAAATTGTAACATCTCTACTAAACAACATAATTTGAAACGAAAAACATTATCATTAGGGATTTGCTCAGTTATCTCCTACTTTATCTTTATCTTTAATACAATGTGACAAAAATTCATTAACATATTCATAAAAGAATAACAACAATGAAATTAAATTGAGAAGGTTGAATATAAGCAAAGAATTTGACACTACCAAAGCCCTTAATAATCCATTTTAGTTAAATACCTTATGATTTGATGATATTTCTGTTTCATTTCTAATCTAAACGTTCAAGTTTCATTCTAATCAATAATTGGTATAATTTATTGGGTAAATAGGTTAATTAAAAAATAAATCCATTTTGGAAACTTGGCCAAATTGTGGGCATAATCAAACATATTATATCCTTTAAAAAAAATAAAAAAAAATCAAACATATTATAATGTTTGGCGCGTGAGATAACAGTGTTCGAACTGAAATAACTGTCATGTCACCCTTCCACTCAAGAACAGAGAAATTGGGGAGAAAGAGAAGCGGAGAAGAAGGAAATCGTTCCATTCTCTCTCTCTCCCTCTCCACTCACATCTTCCTCTTCATTTCTCTCTCTAATCTCTCTCTCCACTCACATCTTCCTCTCCATTTCTCTCTC
>NXFB01000042.1:122078-159802 GCA_002525835.2 Ipomoea batatas
CATTCGCACTGGAGGAACAAAAATGTCAAAACATTATTGAAAAATTATAAATTTAATATAGGATCTTCAACACAAATCATAAACGACCATAAATAATAAACAAACAAACAATATTCAACTCAAATTAGTAATTAGTGATCAAGATTTAATTGATCTTTTAAAAAAAGTTCGCCATCTAAAATTTTTAAAAAATGTTCTAGAAGGCACAACAATGTGCACTCTACGACAAACAATATTCACTACGAAGGTACAACATTGTACTTTGGAAGGCATAAAAATGTGCTCTATATGGCATAACAATGTGTATTGTGTATCATAACAATGTGCACTAGAAGAAGGAACCATGTGAATTGAAAGGCAAAAAAAATTATTTACACAAAGTTATAATAATGCCATCGATTTTTTTTTTTTTTTAAATCTCCAATTTGTACATTTGATCTGGACTCAATCTACGAATATAATTACATCATATTTTTCACAGACACACACGAATATTAGTTTAATTACAATTAAACATGAGTCTTTGGATTTTTTTTTTAATAATAATTACAATTAATTCATTCTGATATGGAAGAGGAAAAAAAAGTAAAGGCGATATAGTGAAAATGAATATTTTTCTTAAGGTATAAAAGTATAATTGCATAGATGTTAGTATAATTGCCTAATAATTATTATGGTAATTAAACTAAATATGGGTCGTTGGATATACTTTTATAATAATTAGAAAATATAATTACATAAATCATATTACATATCGATTTTTTAAAGATAATTGCAGATAAACGAGTTATATATTATTCAATTAATTGAGTTATACTTTTGCACTAATCTTATAATCAAATAAATATACAATTTCAAATATTAGAATTGTTTATAATTTCATCTTTAATTTTATTCTCTAAATATATAATAAAACTTTTTACCTCTACATCACACGAGTAATTAGGCAATTATTTGCTCAAATTCAAGAAGGATAACATCAGTAAACATAATCGATCCAACCCATTTCATCAATTGCACTATATAATATTCATTGTTATAATTTATATAATTGTATATTGAAAATACTAATTTGTTTAAAACAAAATGTAATATAAGATGTTGAAGGGTTACTTATAAAATTCCTATCTCGAGGATCCGTGACATTCATGCTTCTCTTCGTTTTGACTTGTGCTTTTTAAATCTCATAGTTATCAGTGATATCATGAAAATTTTCTGTTTTTTAATAATCATATTCGTACTTTAAACTCCTAAATATATGTGTGGGATGATTTAAAGGTCTCAAAACTTTCTCGTACATCTACCCTTTTAGAACCTTTTAGAAAAGGTTCCAGATTAGGCAAAGAGAGTCGAAGATGAGATGTAAATGGCCAACGAGGTTATGGCATTTCTGTTGGCCATTCGAGAAGGAAGATAAAATGCACTAAAGATACACAGAAGTATATGCTCAAGAAGATACCCTTATTCCCACCAAAACAAAAGCCTTGCATTCAAATATCACTAAAGAGAAGCACACAACGAGTATACATAAATGGTGTGTAAAATTGCATCTGCTACATAGAAATGGTCACTACATTCTGCTAAATGTATTAGTCAATAACATTGTTCCAAAATGAAATAAAGGCAACAAGCTCTATTCAAATTGCAGGGAAAGCAAAGTTAAAATCAAACATATATAGAAGGTATAAAGCAGAAATACATGACAAAAAACGACACTAATCATTCTCGTCAACAAGAAACTTAGTAAAAGAAGCCAAGAACTTTTCCTCCAGCATTCTTTCTCCTGGCTTCCTCGTGGTCCATGATGCCGGCAGATGTAGTCAGCACAATGTATCCAAACTGAAAATTCATAAAATAGAATGTGTAAACAAACATGCCAAAATCCAAAATAGCTTATATATCATTATAATTACACATAAAAGTAAGAGTTAGTACCATTTTAGTCTTAGATTTATAGCCTTATATAGGTGTTACTGTGTTAGTCCATTTTAGTCCTTTTTTATCTGAACATTCTCATTTGGTCCTAGTATTATTGTGACATAACCATTTTTGGTCCTTCGCCAACAAAATCATTGAAATGAAGTTAAATACAAGTACATTTCGATCTTTTCTATAAAAAGTAGGTTGACCCACTATATTTTGTACATTTATTTTTTTGAAAAAATTCATAATTGAAGACCGAAATATCCTTGTATTTAACAAAATTTAAACTGTTTTGTTGATAGAACCAAAAATGGTCATATTACAATAATACTAGGACCAAAAGTAGATGTTTTGAAAAAAAAAAAAAAGAAGACTATAAAAGTGACCTGTCACCTATAAATCTATGACCGAAAATGAAATTAACTCTAAAAGTAATGTACTTCTCATGGCCAAAGCCAAGAGGTAATTGCAGAGTTCTGCTCCCCAAGGTGATAGGATATGACTTATGAGATTGACCCTTTTGAAGGAGGGACTCAACTGCTCATCAACAAAGAAATCTTTATTTTGTGACAATTGCTAACCCTTGGGTCTTGCAGATATTCAGTGATTTGCACCAAATTCAATGTGGATTGTCACTCTTAATGTTTAAACAAACATGCTACGAAAAACATGATAGAAGTACAAATTGATTAATACAGTCTAGACAATCAGATCAAATATACTTGAAAACAAACAATAAATTTATTTGGAGAAAAACCCAAAGGGCTCCCTTTCAGTGTAAAATACAAATCAAGAAACTCAGACATGACTCATGAGCTCAAAATCAAGGAAACTGGAATGTATTTTTCAGAACATAAAAACCATACCAACAATATAAAGCTTTATGAGAAAACAATTTTGAGATCTGTTACTTTCATATGAGTGACAAAGAATGTGTACAAACATTAATCTTTTGACAAGTACACTACCACAACCCAATGCTCGTCTTGGCCAAAAACGATTAACAGTATGAATCAAGAAAGATCAAAAGTAAGCATCTCCAAGTGAAATTATTAATTGAGAGTGTACGATACCTGTCTTGATGGAAGCAACCTTGCAGTCCATCCTTCGATGTCCTTGACACCAATGTCAAAACGAGGACTAATTACACCACACTTGTTTAACCTCCCATTCAACTCAACTACAATTTTACCAGCTCTGTGATCATCCACATACTCAAACTCCCCAATGTATCCTGCAAGACATTCAAGAGTAAGCAAACCAAGACCACCAAACCCATAACAGCAATTGTTCACAAAATGAAACAAGCATACCATGCTTCTGCATCACCAGAAGAAACTTGACAATCACTTTTGAGGAAGGCCTAATCATGACCTGTCTCTTTCCCCTCTTCTCAGCATTGTACATGCTCTTCAGAGCATCATTCAACACGCTAACTCTCACCATTTTTTAGCAAAGATTCTATATCAAAACCAAAAAAAAAGTTTTTTTTTTCTCAATAACTGGAAACAAACTGAAATTCAAACAAAAAAGTTGGATTACACAGTAGATAGCAACATATTTCTCAAAACTAAAAGGGGCAAATTTATATACTAAAGATCTATGACCCGCACAAACATAATGCATATGCTATTGCAGCTAAAAATCAACTCTCTAAAGAAAGGGCACCGATATGATTCACGAAAGCAATTGAAGAAACAATCAAACAAAAGATTCACAAAATGCTGGACGCATACTACGTCGAAAATCGGAAAATTTATAAGACAAATCCCAGGACAACTTATCCGAACACTGACTCGGAAAACCAACACACACAAACATGGTAGGTATGAAAATAGTGCATCAGTAATAAGAACCAAAATGTCTTTCCATTATTTCTTCTAACTTCTGGATGATTCAAGTAAGGAAAACAAGAAAAAATTAAATCACATTACAGCGAGCCTAAAATGGTAAACGTGAAAATGGTGAAGATGAAAATATATGCAAATGATCTCCTAAACTGAACGAGAAGAGATTGCCTCTGGGATTTCTTTCCAACATCAATGATCAACAGCAAATGGAAAGAAACAAACTCAAGTAGTATCGTTGTTACCTTCCTTTAGGTTCTTCAGCAAACCAGATGGTTTTGTGGTTGTGGAATGGTCGAATGGAGAAGCAGAAGGCAGAACCGATGCCCGCAGAAGGCAGAAGCTGAGGGATTCCCAGGGAATGAATGGATTAGGGCTTAAGGGGATTTGTGTTTACTGTTTTGTATTAATTGGGCTTTTGGATATTATGGATGGGTATGGGCTATTGCGCATTGGCAAAATGAAATCCCTATATTGATCCATTGGATATATATATAGGGAAGGGTTCAAGTGCAGATATATTTTCCCGTGCGATGTGTAATACTCACCTTAAGCATTAAAATGACGCACTCTTGTTATAGGCCGCTCTTCCTGGATTCTTGTCTAGGGGGTTTTCGTTAGCAGAAGCCGAGTCACTATTAAAAGGCAAATTATGCTATGGATCCGGATCCACTTTGCAAGGTGGACCCAAGTCTATTACAATTTAAAAACTCTATGCTCATAATTTTAGAAGCGTTCACAATTTTAGAATTCTATATTCACAATTTTAAATCTAATATAGAAAATTACATTACTCAATATTCACAATTTTGTTATATAAATTCAAAATTTGTGTTATACTACTGAATATAGAGTTATGAAATTATGAACATAGAGTTCTGTAATTGTGAATATAGAGTTCAAAAATTATAAATATAGAGTTCAAAAATTGTGAACATAGAGTTCAAAAAGTGTGAATATAGAGTACTAAAATTGTGAACATAAAATATTAAAATTGTGAACATGGACCCGAGTCCCGAGCCCATGGCATAACAACCCCTATTAAAGAATAGTGTTCAACTGGCTATAGAAGACCGGGATAAGTTTTGGGATTGTGTGAAAAGAAATGGGAAGAGGAGATATAACAGGGCTCTTGTTGCAGTCTGTATTGGAAGCTATGGAGCTTATCTTGCTGACGGTTCAGGGTACATTTACTTGATCTCTATGGCTCAATCATCACTTACATATTGTCTATTTATTTAGTCATGTTGGACTGTAATGTTATTGTGTTCATCGTGGTGCATGCCTAATTAACATCATTCTTTCAGTGGGAGTATATGGACATGATGTAAG
Source organism: Ipomoea batatas (assembly GCA_002525835.2). Classification (NCBI taxonomy): domain Eukaryota; kingdom Viridiplantae; phylum Streptophyta; class Magnoliopsida; order Solanales; family Convolvulaceae; genus Ipomoea; species Ipomoea batatas. Next base: position 127,181 of record NXFB01000042.1, read on the forward strand.
TCTTGACAAATTGAAGGATTTCCATCAGTGGGAGCAGGGCCAAATTTGTTAGCATTTGAGACCATCCCAAACAAACTAGAAGCCCAGGTACTCCATTTCTCATATGTAGTTGTAGTGTTACTAGAACAATGTGAGTCCAATTCCAAAATTTTCTGAATCCTAAACTTGACGATTTTTTCCACAATATGAAAGAGTCAAGAACAGAAACAGTAGGCATTTTATTTTTCTTGCATTTATTTATGCACTTATTGCAATGATAATTATCGTTTCTGCATATGACTGCGAAGGCAATAGTTATTTATCCGAACAGTGGTGAGATATGGGACGACAAAACAATGGCTGGTGGGTTACGTTACGTTGTTATATAAGACCCTATCATAATTTCATATTCTCTTTTAATGATTATAAACTTAGTTTTGTGTTGCCAGAATTATAAGTTGACATGTATATATGTTCTCTTGATATGTGTTCTATTATTAGGCGACAGGCAAGTAGCGTTCAAAATGTTTTGATGATGATAAGTTTGAGTTATTTTGACCCTTTATGGTGAGAAACAGGACCTAATCCGATAGGTAGGTGTTGTCGCACCACACCATCTACCATCATATTGAAGCTATTTCAAGATTCCTCAAAGAAAGAATGATATGTTTATTTCTTTTCTTAGCTTTGCTCTTACAAGATTGCACCTTTTGTTGGAACAGAAAGTTACGTTGTAGCAACGAGTCTTGTATTACTTTAATTCATTAAAAGTGATAAGTAATTATCTCCAATAGTCAGGTATGCAATGTTGGCTTCCATACTGAGGTTGATGAAACTCAAGATATTGACTTGATTCAACCTATAGAAAAGGTTTCGGAACTTCAAATTTACAGATACTTAATAATATCTTCTGATTCTTCTTCTGTTTATTGGGTTTTTCCTAATTTTAGTTGTACTAATAAAAAGATTGATGGTTATACACTGTCCATAGTTTCATGTTAAATATAACATCGGAAATGTAGGGTGGTGTGAGGATAGTATAAAATGTTTTGTAATGAAGTATATATCCAACACATTGTGCACATATAAAGCATGGTTGCAAGACTCTGAACCATTGAATACAATTGTTAATTCCTTTTAACCCTTTGATAAGTGCAAAAGATGCCATCTTTACAAGGTCATTCTTGGATCATCTAGTGTACAATCCGTGGCTTTTATGTTTGTTTTGGCCCTTAATTGCATTGAAATGCTTGTTATTGCCATTGGACCTCGTTTCACGCTTGGTTAATTGTTTTATAGGTAAAAAGATGTGCAAAAAGGCAGAACATGGCAATATTTCGGAGAAGGATTTACAAACCGAAGTTGGAAGGCAAAATAGGCCTTGGACGCGCGTCCAGGCCGGCGTCCAATACACACCTCTCTGAAGTTGGCACAGCAGAATAGAAATCTGCTGTGGACGCGGGGTGGACGCCCGTGTCCAATTTTCAGCCCGCAGAAGTTTGAAGTCTGTGCAGCAGAAGGTACGCTGGATGCGCGTCCAGCGTGCGTCCATCGCAGAAATTTTAGTTGTTGGGCAAGGTTTAAAAGGGGAATTGAGCCATTTTGCAGGGGATCCATCACATTTCAATTTTAGATCAGTTTAGAATATTTCTCTCTCTAGGATTAGCCTAGAGAGATCTCTCCCAATTCACTCCACATTACATTTCATAGGCTTAGATTAGAATTAGAGAAGAATTACATTGTTGCAGATTGAGATCAACATTCAAGTTCAAGTTCAAAGTTCAATTCCTAGCTAAGTCTTCCTTTTAATTTCTTGTCATTACTTTTGTCTTTTGCTATTTCAATTCCAAGTATGATTAGATAGATCTTTTAAACTTGAGTGATTAGAATTACACATGAAGACAATATCATGCATGTGAGCTAATCCTTGCATTGAGTCCATCAAGTAGGCCTTGAACATATTCGTAAAAGTATACACGATCATCACAAACGCAGAATGCATTAACCTTCAATCAAAACCTCTTAGCTTATTAATGAGAATAAATCAACCATGGAGGTGGGAATGGATAAAAAAAACACATAATGTAAATGACAATTACATTTGCCTTCAAGCTACTAAGCCACGATCCAATAGATAATCCATCAATTGTACCCCACTGAAGCTAAGTCTCATGAAGAAATGAATCAAAATTATTAATAAATTACCATAAGGCCACATTGCAAATACAAAATGTTAATTAGTATAAATTAAGTTGCCAGCTAAAAGAGTAGATTTGAAGGTTCATAAATTCGTGGAAAATGATACAATCAATGCTCTATTGTCGTTAAATGTAGTCATGCGCTTCTCTCTAATAGCTTCAATATAGCCCCTAAAATGGAAGTGTGTTATATTGATCATAAAGAAGTAATAGAACTAGAAAAGTAGCAAGATCCTGTTAATAGTAAATTCAGTCAAATGGTGTCCTTTTATTTATTTTTAGTTCAAAAACTCTCTGACTTTGCAGAAACGAAAAGAACCTCACAAAGTTCCTAAAGAATTTGATCCACCAACAGGTATGACATAGGGCTTTCTCCCTTCGTACGTGTCGCTCCAAAGTTTACGATGGCTGACATTTGACCCAGTGTTATAAAATCGACACTAATTTGTATATTACCTTATCCCAAAAAAGGGTAAACCTTATAATTTTACACCTTTTGATGAAGACAGCCAGCAGACAGGTACCATAAGATACAGTAAAATTAAATTAAAGTAGAATGAAATATGTTTCTAAGCCATTTTCTATCCAAATTTCTAGACAAAGTGCTACTTATGCTAATCTTGAATCCAAATGAATTGGGACTGGGGTAACCTTATTATCTGTAGAAATTAAGAGACATTGATTCCCTATGGATGTGATAATGATGTGGCATTTACTTCCACCACTTAATAGTGCCATAATGAAATGAAAAATGTTAGTTACAAATCGTCCATATATATGATCACACACAAACATATACGCGTTTTAAAATATTATAAAGAAAATTCTTTGGCAAGTCTATGATGGTTTGCTATACACTTTTTGTGTATTTTTTGTAAAATTTTAAAATTTATTCACCCCTTCCATTCTAGTCATTTATTTGTCACCGGAACCAATTTTTCTCAATCTACCTAACTTTTCTTCCTATAGATAGTCAACCTAGAAATATTTGTGTTTCCTTATTAAATGCATTGATGAATATTTGTGAGGTGATCATTATTCTTGTATTTGTAAGCCATAGAAATTATTAAAAGCAATCCATTCTTTTAGGATACATACACTCATATAAATACCATAGAACCAATGACCATTATATTGCATCTCTGCAGATAGACTACATTTTTCCATTTCCTCTTACTTTTCCTTTTTATTGCATTGCAAATCACAATAAAAAGGAAATGGAGTTTTCTTTTCTGCAGATCTCCATCGCCATAATTGCCTTAGCCGCCATTACCCATACATCTTTCGGACAGGCCGCCTGTGATTCTGATTGCATTAAAGGGTTTGTTGCTGCACATAACGCGGCCCGAGAAACTGTTGGCGCTCCACCAGTTAAGTGGAACTCCACCTTAGCAGACTTTGCTGAATCTTATGCCACCAAGAGGTCCGTTGACTGTGCGGCGCAGCACTCACAAGGACCGTATGGAGAAAACATCGCGATGGCCTCTGCCGAATTGTCTCCGGCGGATTCCGTGAAGTTGTGGATGGATGAGAAGCAATACTATGACAACACGTCAAATTCTTGCACCGGCGGAGAGTGCCACCATTACACGCAGGTGGTTTGGCGCAACACTGCGAGTATTGGCTGTGCTAGGGCTACGTGCAAAACTGGTTGGATGTTTGTCACCTGCAACTATTACCCTCCGGGCAACTATGTGGGTGAACGTCCATTTTAAAGACAATTTTCTTTCTTGATTAGTATGCTCTTGTGAAATGCAACAGTGCATTATACAAAAAATATAAATATTTAAAAACTACAATATTATCACTAGCTAATGTATTATCATGAAACAAATATGTTTCATGCATGGATGTTGATTTAATATAATTCAATTTTGAACTTTTTCTTTTACTTCTGGCTAGCTATACTTGATTTTTTTCTGGGTTCATGTTTAATACAGGAACACTCTTTCATATTCTGCACTCAATTAACACTACTTAATTTATGGCGTTAAGATTAAGTAACTTTTGCCTATCAATTTGATAAGAGATTATGGAAATAATGTCTAAGAAAAGAAGGGCAATTTGATATAAGAGATTATGATTGACTATTGCAATGTTAAGAAATGGTGAAGAAAAGAAGGGAATTGACATAGATCAAGTTTAATTTGTTTTTACTTTTTATTAAGGCGAGTCATTGGCTTGTGGGAATAGGCACCACTCCAAAATGTCTCTTTATAGAATTGAAGAAACACTAAACCTTGCTAGTAAAGATTTATTAAGCACAATTGTTGGTCACATTCAAAACTTCAAAGTTGGTCTTTCAGACGTCATATCATCATACCAGGTGATATCAAAACTTGATTAAAATGTGTCTTGTTTGCCTCATATAAAACATCAATTCCTTGTCAAGTCACCTAAGCACAATTAATCAAACTAAAAGAGTATTTAGTACACTTTATCACACATGTATGTTGTTGAATTGATTAACCATAAGATCTGATACAAACATTATTACAAAATGAACAAAAAAAATAAAAATCTAACATTAGCTAGGAATCTTATTTATTATTCTGTTTTTTTTTTTTGAGAAATTTATTATTCTGTTTTAATTCTAAAGTAATCCTTTTTCTGTTGTAGCCCACAATTAAGATGATTAGTGATTGTGGGTTTACCTCATCAACTAAAAAATGGATCAGATATATTTTCCTTCTCCTTTACGTCTTGATATGATTGAAATATCTCTACGTTTTCATTTTTGATAGGAGGCACCAGGAGCACACAGACCCTAGACGTGGAATTGTTATACTATGGATTAATGGCAATTGTTATACTATGGATTAATGTTCACCTTGTATTGTGGATTCTGGTTCAGGATTAAACTTGCCATGAATCGGCTCGGAAAAACTGGGCATGGGCTTCACCGGGATTAGCTTGAACCTCATCCCAAGCAAATATGGCATAATTAAGTTACTCACTCTATTTTACTCTTATTAAATTAAATAAATTAGTAGCTACAACAAAATGATACATATGTATTTCTTTAACATAAAATTATGTGTCTACAATGCTTTTTTTTTTTTTTTTAAATTATTCATTATCAATAAATTAAATTAAATAAGATAAATAATTTCATTAGTTATATTTTCTTTACTTCTCTCTAAATGCAAAGATTATATTCTTTACATTCAAATTCATCAATTGATATTCATTACATTGTCTATTATCTTCTTTTTACACTATCTTGTAATTAAATATCAAAGTTATAATACAAAATAATGTTATATATTTATTTATCAAGTATTTTATTAATACCATGAAAAAAATAGTTTGAAGCTAATTATAGTAACTACTTGGGGGATTGGTTGACAAAGAGAGTATTCAAATAACCCAACAAATTGAAGTGAAATCAGTCTATTTTACTCTTATTGAATTAACTAGTTTTATACGCGCATTGTGCGAATGAGTTAATGTCCAATGTTTATATTTAAATAAATATTTGAAAGTATATCAATGCAAGATTATATAGGAGAAGTTTATACATGGGTAATTTAATGTCGAATTTTTTTATTTAAATATCTAACTCAAAGTATATAAATCCAAGATAATATAGAAAATTCATTATAATTATTACTAAAATAAATGTTTGCAACCTTGTAAAACCGATAGTCTAAATATTTGGTCTAAAAATGATAGTCTAAATAAATACTACTTTTCATTTGAATTTTTCTAAGTGTTCTTACTTCTCTTTTGAGTAACATTGTCATTGTCTTCATCTTTACTATTTGTTCTCTTCCTTTTTGTTGGTAGTGTGTTATTTGCAATTCAGTTATTGTTGGTACCATAGATGATAACGTCATGCAATGAGATTATGATATAAGACCTATGGACTTTCCTTTAGGTGTTCTGCTTTGAGTTCATTTGGTTCAACCATTATTGTTGAATGAGTTATTGTGGATAAAGAAATCCATAGTTTAAGAAAAAAGATTAAATAAATTAATAAAAATTTGAAAATTTAAAATATTATATATTCCAAAAATATTAAAAGGTAGTTTCTCGCTTCAATTTACTGGGTAATGGGTTATTTGAGTACTTTCATTGTCAACAAATCCCCCAAATAGTTAATATAATTGGTTTCAAACTATTCTTTTTTATTTTTTTTCATGGTATTAAAGAAATACATATGTATCATTTTTTGGTGTAACTACTAATTTATTTAATTCAATAAGAGTAAAATAGAGCGGTTCCGCTTCAATTTGTTGGGTTATTTGAGTACTCTCTTTGTCAACCAATCCCTAAGTAGTTAATATAATTAGCTTCAAATTATTTAAATTTTTTTTCATAGTATTAATAAAATACTTGGTAAATAAATATATAACATTATTTTGTACTATAACTTTGATATTTAATTACAAGATATTGTAAAAATAAGATAATTGACAATGTAATGAATATCATCAATTGATAAATTTGAATGTAAAGAATCTTTGCATGAGAGAAAATAAAGACAATATAACTAATGAAATTATTTCTCTTATTTAATTTAATTTTTTTGATAATGAATAATTTTTTCAAATAAAGGCATTGTAGACACATAATTCTAAATTAAAGAAATACATATGTATCATTTTTTGTTGTAGCTACTAATTTATTTAATTTAATAAGAGTAAATAGAGTGAGGAACTTAATTATGTAAAATTTGATTGAGATAAGGTTCGAACCTAAGACATTTCTTATAGAAATTAATGGGTAAGTTAAAAGTTAACGGAATATTAACGGAGAATAGAATATTTAACGGAAAACTTAACGGATAATCATAAAAGTAAGGTTAAATTAGGTAATCTCTATTAATAATATTAATCTGAATTATCTTAACCATCCATTTGATCAAATAATTCATTTGAACCATCCATTTGATTAAATAATTTGACCGCCATTTTTTCTACCCATTTTAGGCCTAACTCTCTTTGGCTCTTATTAGTATAGTAGATTAAATAAAGGGAAATTGTAATTTATGCCCCTGCATAATATGTCAATTATCAATGTCACTCCTGAATTATTAGTGGTGTAAATGTTGTCCCTCAATTTTTAAAACGGTATGTATATTTTCCTTCCCGTACCATGCGGGAGGGGCAATATACGTACCATTTTGACAATTGAGTGGCAACATTTACACTTGGGAGGGGCAATATATGTATTGTTTTGAAAATTGAGGGATAATATTTACACCACTAATAATTAAGGGGTGGCATTGATAATTGACATATTATAGAGGGACATAATTAAATTACAATATTTTCTTAAATAAATTAGTAGTTACAGCAAAAAAAAAAAAAAAAAACAATACATATACATTTTCTTTAATTTGGAATTATGTGTCTATAATGCTTTACTTAAAACAAAAAAGAGTACTCATTATCAATAAATTAAATAAGAAAAAAAATTTCATTATTAGTTATATTATCTTTATTTCCTCTAATGCAAAGATTCTTTACATTCAAATTCGTCAATTGATAATCATTACATTGTCCCATTTCACGGTAACTTCAAAGAAAAATAAATGGAGGACTATTAGTGGTAGCTTTTAAAAAATTGAAGGACTTATATTGGTAGCTAGGTTTGTAAGTTTAGGACCAAAGCTGGTAGCTCTTCAGCAAACTCAGAAGACCTTTAGTAGAATTTACTCTTACTAAAAAGTCCGTAGCCGCTACTTGAAGGTTGAAAGTGCATTCTAGGTGATGTTTACTTTATGACCTAGTTGGTAAAAGATTATAAAAAGATAAATCTATTCTAGATTGGTCAGTTATGAGAGCAACCCTAGCCAAATTGGTTGAGCGCTAGTAATCACAAAGTTTCAAATTTAATTCCTAGTGAATGGTTGAAAGCTGTCTACTTATGTTCTTAGCTAATTTGAGTTGGTTTGTAATGTACTTTATATACATACATGTATTTATGTATGCATAAAAATTCAATATATATACCAGTACGTCATGTACAAATATACTATGTGACTAAGGGCATCCTCATTAGTGGATCATGGTGTGATTTTTGAGGAAGCATGGCTGATCGATGTGAGGGAGAGAGGGAGATGAGAGAAGCTTTTGGGTCTTTGGGAGGAGAGGTTTTTGGACTAAGCAAGTGGGGCACGCGTGGAGGAGAGAGGGAGCGCCTATTCGCATGTTCAACCCGCCCATCGAATGGGTATATAAGAGCTTCTGTTTCTTTTCTTATTATTATTATTTTGATCAGAATTGTTTTTTTTTCTTTTTTTATATTCCTTCCAATATTCTCTTTCCTACCCACACCTACAAAAACTTCTCAAAAATTACAACGTAACTATTGAAGATGCTCTAAGCATGTAAAATCAAAACGATTTGTTCTCTAGTATCTGATACATCATCCCTAGCGCAGCTACCCTACATAATGGCATGCCAAAAGTTCAAGTAGTGATTGACCATAAATTTGAAAGTTTCCCAGAAATGGCAACAAGATAAAACCACCCATTCTGATTTCATCATGTTAGTTTATTTGAATTGGATTTGAGATTCACATGCATTTCTAGCAGTGGTCATATGATATGGTTGTAAGTGGGTGCCAACCAATTTTTTTTTTTTTTTAACAAATAAGAAATGAGCTCATAATCTAAAATCTAAAAATTATGTGAAAGTCATTTTGATGGTATGATTTTAATAGGAATAAAAAGCATGTAACTGTAATAAGTTGGATTCATAATTTGTATCTTGTATTAACTTTTTGTGTGCTTACAAATTCTTTCTAATTTTACATTTATTTCAGTCTGGTAAAATTTTACCAAAAAAAAAAGTGTAAAAAGTATATAATCAGTTAAATTAATAATTCGTATCTTGTGTTTAACTACTCGTATATGCTTACAAATTCTTTCTAGTTATACTCCTTCTCCTTCTCCTTCTCCTTTTTTTGTTTTTGTTTTTGTTTTTGTTTTTGTTTTTGTTTCTTTTTCAATTTACATTGCTAAGGTCATTAGATACGTACGTTATTTGCCAAAGGCCTTGTGGTCAAGCGGCATCCGGTGTACACTCTCATGTGGAAGGGAGTGGGTTCGAGCCTCAGTGGAGGCATCTGTTGACTCTTTGTGCTTCAATAGGTTGAGAAAGTAGCTATGAACAGATACTACATTGTAACCGAGTCAGTAGAACTCAAAAAAAAGATACGTACGTTATTTGATGAAATAACTTGCATATTGTGTTTATTTTGTTTTACACTACTTGCTTATAAATCCTTTCAAATTGTATATATCTTCTTTGCTACCTTCTTGATATATTGACTATTTCTATTGTCTTTCTATTTTTATCAGTTATCAGCCATTTGTCAAAAACTCCTAATATATTTTATCTAAATCCTAAATATAGCCAATATGTAGAGTAGGGTATGCACCTCTCTAATCATATAGAATTGAAGGTCAATATATCTTTATCCTTCTTGAAGTTATAGAATCAAGTAATGCCCAAAGATTACTTGAATTTGTGTGATAGTTTAGTTTATTGTGTTCTACATTTCTTGGGTTTTAGTAAATATATAGCTAAAATATTATGTGAGTGCACATCAAATCTCAAAAAGGTTTGCACTTGTGCACACCTGTACTACATACGTAATATTTGAGTGTTCGAATATTTTGTAATAACCCATTGTATCCAATGAAATTGCTGCTGCAATACTAGCTCTTAGCATCCTAAGAAAACGAATCAGTTTTAAGGAAGGTGTGTTTCACATATCTTGGATTAATCGTTTACTATACCATTTTTTGAGGAACTTTTATTTTGATTTTTTGTCAAAATTCCTTACACTCCAGTTAACCCTCGTTAACTGAACCATACACATAAAAAGGACGAATGGAGTATTATTTGAGGGGTGGGGGTATTGGTTCTTCATATTCATAGTTTCTTAATTAGAAATAACTTTTGAAATATTACACATTTGATCTAAAATAAAAAATCACATACATGCCGTAGTGTAATATTTATATTTTCCTATAAGAATTTGTGTTATATGTGTTACTTGTACATATAAGCATATATTAAAATATACACACTAAGCTAGCTGCATATTTTATAACATGTATGTTGAGACTTCTCTTTAGTATGCCTAATAAATCGACCAAGAATGAAGAGCATTACGGTGATATATATGATAAATATAATTTTTCTATACATAGGGAAGGAAAAAAAAATAGCTGAAAAGGTAGCTGAAAGCTGAAAAGTAGCTGAAAACTGAAAAGTTATAAACTCGAAGCTGAAATCTGAAGAGCTGTTAAGCTAGCTGTTATGCTTAAAAGTGTTTGGTAAAATTAGCTTTTTGATAAATTGATAAATGTAAAAAGACTAAAAAGAACATCTTCATACAATTTAAATAATTTTAAATTTAAATAGGTTTGTTTGTATATTAAAATATAAAATAATGAAATCAATATATGTAATTAAAATATAAAGTAAGAACATGTATTTGAAAATATATAAAGTAAAAAAAAAATGTTTATAATTCATAAGATTAGTTCATATAAAAATTAATGTTCAAACACAAATGTCAAACTGAAATTACAACCAAACATAATGAAAAGAAAATGTCAAAAGAGTTTTAATTGAAAGGGGTAAAGGATATCATTTATTTAAAATAATAAGGATAAAGATAGAAAAAAGTTAAAAAGCTACTAGCTTATTTTTGAAAAGCTATCCCAAGTAGCGTTTCAAAATAAGCTCTTATTTTAAGCTACTAGCTTATTTTGGGAACATTACCAAACAGAGCTTATAGCTTATTAGTAGCTTAAAATAAACTATAAGCTCCTAAATAAGCTCTGCCAAACAGAGTGTATATGATTTCTACTACATGTCGCTATTCCAACAAGGCTAATATATAGAAAGTAGGAGTTTTTAATTAAGGATCCGTTTGAAGGCTTAAGTGAATGAAGGCCAAGTGGCAAAGCTACAAATAGCTTGCAATTTAGTGTGCAGTTTTGCACACATCAACTTCTCTATGGATGTGTTTAACGGTGCAATTTCCGTTTCGATTAATTAAGATCGAAAAATAAGAATTAATTTTTACTAGAAGTCCCTTGTCTTTGGTGACAATTTTAAATTTAGTTCTAGACTATTGTTTTTGACATTTAACATTTCAGACTATTATTTTTTGGACACTCTTAGTCATTCTCATGAGCATTTTTGCTTCTTCATATTTTTCATTTGTTATTTTTTCAATTTCTCCGCTTTAGTCGGTTTAGGACTTTACTAAAAATCGGTTGAAAAATATGGTTACTAACAATCAGAGGTTTCCTAAAATCTTAAACCAATTAAACTGGTTGAAACCAGAAAAGTAACAAAAGAAAAATATGAAAATAAAAAAATGCCCGTACTAAAAATAGGAAAAGTCATGAGAAAGACTAAAAGTATCCAAAAAAATAATAGTCTGGGTTATTAAATGACAAAAACGATAGTCTGACACTAAATTTGGAGTTGTCACCAAAGACTAAGAGATCTCTGGTGGAATTAACTCGATAAATAAATAAAATTTAATTAATGGCAAATTAAATAAAATCAAGAAGTAAATAACTGAAAATCAACGTAATTAATTAACGACCAACTAATATTACAACACACGATCAGACAAGGAAAACATGTAGCAACATAGTATAGGTAGATCACTATTAATTTTGTTGCAACAAGCAAACAATAATAATGACAGACTTAATTAAGTACATACTCATAATGCATCATCAGTAATTAACCAGTGAATACAACAAACACAAACACCACATACATTGCCTAGGAATGTTCGTTATTGACTCATTATATTATATTCATTCGCACTTGAAGCCATCAGGGATAGTTTTGTGGCAAGCACTAAAAAGAACACTGAAAGCAACAGACATATTGAGGTTGATGATCCCAAGCACATTGGCCTTAAGGGCAGTGCAAAGGCAAGCTGCGACCTCCAAATCAGCAAGCCCTTGGAGAACAGCACAGCAAGGGCCTGTTGTGGGGCCCCCAACGCCCACACTGCCCAGTCCAAGGATGTCAACACAGGCACCAAACTTCAAAGTGTCCCTTGGGCAGAATGGCTTGGATGGTGGGGAGGGTTTGGGTTGTCTGCATGCTTCACTGCAGGCTGTGGTGAATGTGGCTAAGAGGAGAAGAAGAAGGGAGAGGATGAAAGTGGTGGAGAAGAAATAATTGGTCTTGTTGCCCATAGCTCTAGGGAGAGTAGTTGGGATAGATAGATGTTGCTAAGGAAATGTATATATAGGGTAAAAGGAAAAGGCAAATTATACCGTGCAGGCGTGCACCACGGTGCACATAGCAATGTGCACCACATACCTAAACGATGTCGTTTTGAGCATTGTAAACTAATCGTCCGTTTTTTTTAGAAATCACGTTTCTCGTTTCGGCCGGTCTATGTATTTATGTTAATATTCTGTGTATTCTAGGCAACCGTTCTGTGTATTCTAGGCAACCGTTATGTGTATTCATGTTAGTAACACATGTTGTGATGTGTTTGTGCATTCGAATGTTTAGGAGGATGAGTTTTGTGTATTTTGTGTCAATATTCTGAGTATTCATGTTATTAACACATGTTGTGATGTGTTTGTGCATTCGAATGTTAGGATGATGAGTTATGTGTATTGTGTGTCAATATTCTGTGTATTCTGGGCAAACATTCTGTGTATTCTAGGCAAACGTTCTGTGTATTCTAAATAATGATTGTGTATTATAGATAATGAATTCCCTGGAGTCATTCGCGTCCGCGTCCACTAACACCAAAACGACGTCGTTTTACGTACGTGGTGCAGGGTATAACGATTGAAAGGAAAAGTAGTAGGCTAACCCCATTTTGGTAGGGTTTTTTCTTTTGCGTAACTCAGGGTTTTCATCCGCGATTAATTTCCTTGTTGAATTCTACGCATCACTAAAGGTGGGACAACTGGTTTCGAGATTTAAAGTTGCTCCATACCCAAAGCAATGATCGATATGATCTTCTCTTGATCTTTATATTATTAAGGAAAATACTACTTGTACTCCCTCATAAAAATTTGATGTTGACACTTTTTCTTAGGACCCACAGGATGAAGTTAACCTATCATATCTTGCCATGTCAGAGAGTACAAGTGAGAGAGTATAAAATGGGAGTCCATGTAGTAGAACTCTATTATTAATTTGTGACTATTATGTTAGGGTCTAGGTCTAGTAACCCTAACCATATCAACCAACAATAAAATAATGATCGGTTCATTTCCCTACAAGAGAGATTTTAAAAAATGTGGAAGTCTTGATTCACATGATCTTAAAAATTAGCCGCCATTCAATCTGTATAAGTATTTGGTTCTCTATAGATGTGAACAATTGAGAAATCTCAAATCATGTATTGTCTATCATCTCTTTGATTGCTTTGAGAAGCAACGCATGAGGATCCGTTGATCGCTGGATATATTATGTATTTAAATATGTTGGTTTTGACTGTAACTTTCCATAACGAAGGTTTCAAGTTTGAATTTCATGTCGATTAAAATTATATCAAAAATATATTACTAATAAGTTAGAGTATGTGTATCTAAAAAACTAAATAAATTACCGTCACACATAGTTTTTGTTGAATTTCTTTCTATTTATAGGACGTAATTCATATTCACTCATCATAAACATTCACATGGTGCATATGCTGTAATAATTCAAACTACTTTGTATGTTACGTTCAATTCTAAAAGAAAAAAAGTTGTGTGTTGTTTAATTTGGTAAACAAATGTAACTCTTATATTAGCAACATTTGAAAAAAAGAAAGAAAGAGTTAAGTGGTTAGAGTGTTAGACTGTTGACTTAGTAATCATAACTTTACAAATTCGATTCCACTGCTTAAATTAGTTGCGTGGTTTAATTAATATACACCCTTAGATAATGATTGCGAATTTTCTTCGTCACCCAAAACAAAGTTCACAAGGGTGATGCCAATACATTGTAATCTTTGTTGGGGTAAGGGTAGGCTTGTGAAGAATCATTATTGTGTGGACTATGGTCCATACAACTGTGTAGACCATACTATCAAATACTGTACATTCAATACACAAATAATGTACTTTTAGTGTATTCAAAATGTACATTGTATTTAGGAAAAATACATTATTTGAGCGTTGAAAGTATATTATTTTGTATAATGTACATTCAGTACACGAATAATGTATTTTAAAAATATTTAAAATGTACTTTTTATTATAATTTGTGTAGAACATTGTCCACAATAATTTGCCGTTGTGAGGTGTGGTTGGATGGCAGTTGGTTATATTGGGAAATGATGTACATTCTCTTTATTGCTTCATTGTCCTGTGCTTTGTCTAGTCCTGGAATACATACATCAATTATTGAACCATATGAGCATACACTACTTACACTATGATTCTATGAACAACAACTACTATTATTTATAAATTAAATATTTACAATTGTAACTAATGAGTCACTTAAATTTAAGAGTAGGTATTGTGTGAAATCATTTCACGTAAGATGCATTTAAATTATTTAAAAATGTTAAAAAGTATTACCGGTTTTACATTATAGGGACTTACAAAAAATTATTCTAAATTAATTACTTGAACTAAAAGCAACCACAATAGTGATTTTTGCTTAGTTTTTGAGGAGAACATAGCTTATGTGGAGGAGAGAGGGAGATGAGAGAAAAGATTTGGGGGTTTCCGGCAAGATCGAGATTTGTTTTTTTTGGAGGTCCAACATGAGAGAGAAAGTGGAGAAGAGAGGCGCAAGCTTGCACATTTCACGCACATACAACGTCCGGTCGGACGCGTTAATTGCTATGTTTGTTATTTCCCCTTTTTTTTTTTTGCATCAAACTTGCTTTTTTTTTTCTTTAAAAAAAAAAAAAAGAAATTTCCTCTTTTTCTTTCTTCTCCCTCTCCTCTCTCTCCTAATTCGCATTTCAAAAATCACAAAAAAAAAAAAAAGAACTACTATTGAGGTTTCTCTAAGATATTGTCAACTTTAATTAATTAATTTAATTTGATACTGATTTAACATTTACATTTTCTTAGACTATGTTTCGTGAGCCAGCTTAACATTATAGCTTGGTTTCAGCTAGCTAAGGATTTTTTCGATCTTCTTTTATTGTTATTAGGTTCCTAATTAAGGGTGCAGCATGGGTGGCGCCCAAACTAAATGTGATGTGTGATATGTAACACTAACTCCTAAGCATACAAGATCTTCAGAGCACATGATTTTCACATACAATGCTTTAACTAATGTTTAACAGGCATGCCTGGTTCCATACTTTTAATTTCCTGCAGATGCTTGAATTGGAGACTTGATTTCTCCCTCTAGACCTTGAGTATTCCATTAATTTAAGAACTCTGATGGAGAGAATTCTAGTTTTTACAGAAGGTTGGGGAGAAGACCAGAGTCTCTGAATGGTTAATTAAAAACTATCTCACAGTTCTATCAACGTGAGAAGTTATCTGTGCAGTTGAAACTGCTATTTATCTTTAACTGATCAATAATAGAATTATTTTAGTATTAAATTTAAATAGATATTTATGAGCCATAAAAAAATAATAATGCATGAGCCATACAAGAATAATAATTATTTTAACATTCTCCCACTTGGTTCATAAATTAGAAATTTAATAATAAACATGAAACATAATATGCAGCTAATTCCTTCGTTATGTTGGTTAGAACATGAGTCATCTTTCAGTTAGAAACTAATAAGAATCATGGCAGTAATACGTCACTAATTTAACGCAGTCCCTTCGATGTATCACAATACTAATTTCAAACTCAATATTATTCATAATGATATTTTCCATGATAGTCCACGATGATAATGACTTTGTCAAAGATAAATCCTGTTCATATTGACATAAAACATTCATGTATATATATACTTCAAAACTAAACAGGATACTTAATACAAAAACGAAACTATATTGAGCTACAAGTATCAAATTTATTATCAGAAACACAAACCTTAACAATAATGTTAATAGTTTTCAATAGCCCATTCTCTCAACATGCTCATTAAATGCCTTTGGTAGCAAGACTTTAGTTAATAGGTCTGCAATAATTAATCTAGTGCTAATATGTTCAATGATACTCTTCGTTCCCGAACATATTCTTTAACGGCAAGATACTTCAAATCAATATGTTTAGGACTACTTGTATACTTGTCGTTTTTAGAAAAGAAGACTATTGTGGCATTATCACAATAAATTTTCAGCGGCTTGGCAATACTGTCGACAATTCTAAGTTCGGAAATAAAATTTTGCAGCCACAATCCATGATTTGTGGCCATAAAACATGCCACAAACTTAGCTTCCATAGTGGACGTAGCAATGACAGTATGCTTCGCACTTTTCCAAGAGATAGCCCCATTGGCTAAAAGGAATAGATATCCAAATGTGAACTTCCTTGTGTCTAAACACCTGGCAAAATATGAATCTGTGTATCTTATCACCTCATGGTGATCAAACCGCTTATAAGTAAGCATGTGCTCCTTTGTGCCTTGTAAGTATCTTAACACCTTCTTTGCAGCCTTCTACTGATCCATACCAAGATTGCTTTGATATCTACCAAGCATCCCGATAGCAAAGTTAATTTCTGGTCGGGTACATGATTGGGCATACATCAAACTCCCAACGACAGATGCATAAGGAATCTTTTCCATTTCTGTTTGCTCCAATTCATTCTTAGGGCATTGCATAAGACTGAACTTATCTCCCTTCTGAATTGAAGAAACAGATGCAGAGCACTTTTCCATTCTAAATCTTTTTAAGACTTTGTTAATATATGCTTTCTGAGACAATCCTAACACTCCTTGTGATCTATTACGAAATATTTCAATTCCAATCACAAAGGACGCTTCACCCATATCTTTCATTCCAAAGTTCTTAGAAAGAAACATCTTGGTTTCGTGCCTTAAACCAAGATCATTAGTAGCAAGCAAAATATCATCGACATACAGAATTAAAAATATAATAAACTTGCTCCCACTGACCTTAAGATATATACATTGATCAATAGTGTTTTTCTTAAATCCAAAGGACGTTACAGTATCATTAAACTTAAGATACCATTGTCGGGAAGCTTATTTAGGGTTGTATATCGATATGTTAAGTCTACACACCATGTGTTCCTTTCCTTCAACTGAAAAACCCTCAGGTTGGTTCATGTAAATTTCTTCCTCCAAATTTCCATTTAAAAAGATAGTTTTCACATCCATTTGATGTAGCTCTAAGTCATAATGAGCTACTAGTGTCATAATTATTCTAAATGAATCTTTCTTTGAAACAAGTGAAAATGTTTCATTGAAATCAACACCATATTTCTGAGTAAAACCTTTGGCAACAAGTCTGGCTTTGTATCGTTCGATATTGCCATTTGAGTTGTGTTTGGTCTTAAAAACCTGTTTACAACCAACTGGCTTACAACCTTTAGGCAATTCAACAAGATCCCATACTTCATTATGTTCCATTGATTTTAACTCATCTTTCATGGCTTCGGCCCATTTAGAAGAATTAGGACTATTTATGGCTTGTGAAAGTGAAACTAGATCTTTATCGATTCCAATATCGAAATTTGATTCTTGAAGATAAACCATACAATCATCATATATAGCAGATCTCCTTTGTCTTTGAGATCTTCTTAATGCTACTTATGTAGAAATATCATTTGTGGGTTTACAGTTTTCGCATCCTAGTGTGTCTAAGGTAATGGATAAACGAAGCAAAGATGTTGGCTATTCAAGAGTGTGTGTTCTTAGTCCTCTTCCACCTTTGTATACCAAGGCTTCTTGGACTTAGGAATGCCTTGAAGCATCCAAAGTTCTAAGAGACATTTTATCAAACACTTTAGCTACACACTTTCCTACTGTTCTTAAAAGTCCATAGGATTTAAGATTGTTACAAAGCTTCAATCCTAACTCTAATCAAAGACATGAAAGAGTCAAGAGTTCAATCTCTCATCTAGATTGGCCAAATCCAAACAAGATCTCATCATCAAAACAACAATCAATAGACAAGAATAGATAACCCAACAATCCAAGCATTTATTAGATCCAAAAATAGATATAAGATCATTACACTAGCAACATATCTTCACCCAATAGATATAAGAAATTCAAGACAATAGCTAATTCAATCCAAGAACAAAATAGTAAAATAGATTAGAAATGTAATAGAAATCACCTAGAGTTGAAGTGGTCCTTCAATCCAAGCTTGTTGTCTTCTACAATGAGAATTATCTAAACTATTCTAGGGATATGGAAAAACTTTCTAAAATAATCCTAGAAATTATCTAAAGTGAATCCCAAAATTGGGAAAGAAAAGAAGACTCCTCTGAAAACCTATCAAGGGAGTTTAAATAGTCTCCGAAAAGTAGCCCTAGGGGAAAATTCGCGCATTGTTGTCTCCACACCCCTCCACACGCGTGTGGTCGTGCGTGGATGGCTACTGGATCGTGTCCACGCGCACCAACACGCGTGTGGAAGTCTTCTTGAGTCCTTCGGGGCTCCAGTCTTGCCTGGTTTGTTCCTTAAGCTCGGTTTTCGTTTCTATTGGCTCCCGGGATTCCTGTATCACCTCAATTTATGCGAAAAGTAGCTTTGCATGCGGTTAGTGAATTTAAAGCATATTTGATCACAATTTATCATGTAAGGATACTAAAAACGTGGCAAAGCACCCTAATACGTACTCAAATAATGGGTATCTTGGAGACTTATCATTGGGCAAGGCACAAGGCGAGAGTGTTGATTGATAAGGACGTTTTTCACACATCTATCAAGTATCAAATCACAGTACGTATATGGTTTAGATATCGTTGCACGGGAGATGACTCTTGTAATGTTAAGAATTGATGCTATGTAGAGTTCAATACAAGCTAAAACTACTCCTTAACGTCAGAAGTGTAGGAGATTCATTAATATATATGAAATCATAACAACTAGATCTAGTAAAGAATTTTTATCACTCTTGAAAAATCTTAGATCTCTTTAAAATCTTAAAAGTTAAATCTTTAAGAGGATCGTCTAGACGACGAAAAAATCCAGTAATATTATAGGTGCACCAAATAATCATAATACTGGGCTGCGGAACAACTAGATATAAATATCCTTGGGAAATGGCTATAATCCTTTTGGACACCATTGAGGTATTAACCCTGTAGGTTACAAATGGTGCGAAAGGAAAACAAGAATGATGAGGTGGTATAATATAAAGCAAGTTTGTAACACAAGGGTTCATGCAGAGGCCCTAAAAATTGATTTTAATATACTCTCCCACAATGACTATTAAAAGCTCCGCTACATAATTGACAGAATAATAAATTTTGATATGCAGCTTTATAAAGTCATGACCTATAAATTATGGGTCATTAGACACTAAATGTTTAAAATCCTTAATGGATTTATAATTATCAAAATAAAAGAAAGTAACTACTATCACAACATTTGTTCTTGAAAAATGAGAGCTTAGCTTTACTTAACTTGAAATAGTAAAGCAAATTAACTGAGTAATTTCCTCCTGTAGTAGGAAAATGTATAAATGAATATGTACCATTAGGTACTGATTAAATACTAATTGAATTATTTATTTATTATCACAGCATATGTTGATGTTATAAGCATCATAAAAAGCTTAATAATATTAGCTCATGTTCTAAAGATAAATTTTGGAAATAAAGGACTTGGAAAACCAAGTGTTATCTCGACCTGTAGATTGAGTATTTCCTTGAAAAAGAATTTTATACACAAATTAGTTTCTTTTAGAAAAATCTTTGACGTATTTTATGGATAAAATATCACTGCCTTATCACACTAACAGTTGTCTAATAAATCTCTTGAAGTAGATAAAGGACCATTATTTATATTCAAAGATGATAATGATGACATTTTGAGACTGGAAGTCCATTACTTCATTGTTATTGGAGTAATACTGTAGAACCAGAAGTTCCATGATCACATCAGGATTGACATTGTCCTTAAAATTACGAATAACACCTAGTATTCCTCATACAATTGAATATTAGAATAATATTCAAAATATCGTACAGTATCTTCGATTTATAAATTTATGCGATATTACCGATGATGTTTTTTTAGACCACTTGGTATTGAGTCCCTATGTAAGGATAATAAAGTGTGTTTTATACAAATTATAAGTGGGTGTGTTTAAGAAATATCAGACAGGTTATATAAATAATCAACCCACATAAGCTCCAGAAGATTCGCGAGATTATTTTATAAAATGTTAACTTCTAGTGACAATCTTGAAGATTGTACCATATCTCTTCTCTACACTTCTTTTGAAACAATTATTTTACTTTGAGCCATGTAGAACTTGAAGATTGTTATCTTTAGGGGGAGTTGGGGAGTACATTTACTTGAATAAATCCTGAAGATTGAGTCTTAAAAGGACTATCAATTGTACTCTTTTGCAACATATGAATACATGCATACCATGAACTCTTTTCCTCACTAGTTTTTTTCCCACAGGGTTTTTCTAGTGTGGTTTTTAACGAGGCATGAGTATGATATAGTAATGTCAATGGGGAAGTTGCATATAAATACTTAAATAGACAAACCCCAAAATTATGAAATTATGCCTTGAAGGTTTATGATTGTACTCTTTTTCCCTTAAGTAAGTTTTTCCCAAAGGATTTTTTTAAGTTAAGGTTTTTAATGAGGCAACAAGTATAATATATGATTTTACAAATATCATATACTCTTTTCTTCAACTAGGTTTTTCCCACGTGGTTTTCCTAGTGAAGTTTTTAACGAGGCATGAATGTATTCAAATATACTATCTATATACCTTGTACTTTTTTCTTGTTCACGTTTTTCCTACATGATTTTCCTAGCAAGTTTTTAACAAGACAAGGTCGTAGTTAAATAATGTCTAAGGGAGAGTGTTATAAATAAAATTGATGGTGAATAATATTTGTAACGGACACATTTAATGATCATTATGTAAACCATTTATTATTCCTTTATATTGTATATATATTTGTGTACCCTTCGATGATGTAGTTGGGCTGATGAATGAAATTTCTTACAACATGCTTTGTCTCTTTTCCTTTCTTACTTTGTCTCTTGTGTTGATATATCGTGATTCATTTCTCCGAAAATAGCTACAAACTAAAGGCTATAATTACAACATTATGTTGAGACTTAGTCTGTTAGTAGTTTGTTGTGGCCTAGTCTTGTGACTTTGTTGTAACTGGTTCCCTCATAATAAGCTTTGTACTCTATTTATTGATTGTTTCACAGTGAATAAATCATTCAAGTTCTAACTCTCACATGGTATCACAACTAGCTCTCTAACGAGAATTCTATTTTTTTCCTATTGCTTTCATGACTGTTATTACCCCCTCCCCAGTTGTTCAAATTTATGCCCCAACTCACCTGCCAATCAAAAACTCACTTCTTCTAATTTTCCGATTTGGAAAAAAACAAGTGGAGTCTATGCTGATCGGGCTTGACCTCGTGGGTTATGTCACGGGCTCTACTACTGCTCCGGAAAAATATTATGATCAGGCACGGAGAAACTTAAATCCAACTTACACGGCTTGGTACAGACAAGCTCAAATTATCCTAAGTGCCATTTTGGGCAGTTTATCAGAAACTCTACAGCCTGTTATTTCGTCTGCTTCGTCGGCATGTGATGCATGGACTCGACTTTCCACCAGCTGTGCTGCTGCTTCTCGGGGTCATATAGTTTCGCTAAAAGCGAAGCTAGCAAAGAACCCTAAAGCTAACAGGTCTATTGAATTGTATATGCGGGAGATGTGAACAATAGCGGATGATTTGGCTCTTGCTTAAAGTCCAGTCACTGAAGAAGACATAGTGATGCATATATTTACGTAGCTAGGTGATGAATATAACTCTATTGTAGCTGCTCTTCGCGTACGAACAGACACCATCTCATATGGAGAGTTGCATGATGTTCTCACAGACTACGAACGGTTATTAAAGGATAATGAAGCTGCCACGCAGGTTCACGTGCCTACTGCTAATGCAACACAACAACACTACAATGGTCATGTTGACGGTCAATAACAATTTAATAATCGGTGTGGCAGAGGTGGTTCCACCATGTCTAATGGGCAGAAAAACCAGCCAAGGTACACTGGTAATTGTCCTACACGAATTTGTAATTACTGCGAGTATCCCGGGCACGACACAAAGTTTTGTCGAAAACTTGCCAGTGAATGATCCTACATCTCAACCTACACTGTCAGACTATAAGGATCGGATGAGATTCTGTTGGGAGATGGTAAGTCCCTTAATATTTCACATACTGGGTCAGTTTCTTTACCCTCAAGCCATAGGTCCCTTCTCTTGTCTGATGTGTTATGTGTACCAAATTTACAAAAGAACTTAGCTTCGGTGTCTAAACTCTACAAAACTAACTATGTCCCGGATGAATTCTTTGACTCTCACTTTATTGTTAAGGATCGACTATTGGGAACACCCATCGTGCGAGGTCCGATCGTGAATGGCATTTACCGTTTTCCAGTCCAAAGGTCGCAAGTCAATGTTACTACCAAATCTTCACTCCAAAAGTGGCATCATCAATATGGGCATCCTAGTCATAGAGTTCTGGCTTCTATTCTTAGGAATAATAATGTTAACTTTAGTCTTAGAGAGTTTAACTCGATCGGTTTCATGTAATTCCTGTCAAATGAATAAAAAGCCACAAATTACCTTTTTCCTTTAATACCATGACCGGTACTCAACCATTGTAACTCATTTACACTGATGTGTGGAGTTCTTCAACAATCTCTATTGATGGTTTCAAATATTACATTAATTTTGTAGACCATTATACTAAGTATGTTTGGCTATTTCCCCTAAAACTCAAGTCTGATGTTCCAGTTGTGTTTTTACAATTTAAACGCATGGTTGAAAGTTATTTCGGGTATAAAATCATCTTGGTCTTTTTTGATAATGGGGTGAATACACTAAATTAATTCCACTTTTTAGTAATCTGGGGATTTCACACTTTACCCCTCCTCCTCATACTCCGGAACATAATGGTCCTGCTGAACGACGGTATAGGCACATTGTAGAGAGGGGTATGGCGTTATTGCATTATGCGTCTATACCCTCCTTGTACTGGTCCTATGCCTTTCAAACATCCGTCTACTTAATCAATCGCATGCCTACACCAGTTCTTCACCATGCCTCACCCTACCAAAAATTATTCCATAAACAGCCTAATTACAAAAAAATTCAGCCTTTCGGGTGCTTGTGCTATCCATGGTTGAAACCGTATTTTCTAGCTAAATTAAAACCAACATTTTTACCTTATGTCTTCTTAGGCTACTTGTTAAATCAGTTGCCTATAAGTGTTTAGACTTTAGAGGTGTCCAGTGGTTGTATCTATATTTCGCTTCATGTGGCATTTATTGCTGATGAGTTCCCGTTTAAAGCTTTGGTTGTTAATCCTAGTTTGCCTGTGTCTATAACGCCACCACCCCTTATATATTCCAATTTGAGTCCCTACCTCATACTATGTTTTGCCCAACAAATGCTACTGCAAATCCCCAGCCTAGTGGTGTGCATGGTCAGTCTCCAGTACCTACAACTGTGAATATACCTCCAGTAGCACCGGCGAGTGATCAACAAAGTCCAATGGCTACAACGGCTGTTTTAGACCAGCGGGTTGCGGCTTCGGACACTCCAGTGACTACACCATCAGTGCCGGACTCCATGGCAACTACACTATCGGTTCTAGACTCCATGGCGACTGCAGCGACTGTTCTGGACTCCGTGGCGGCTATGGACTCCATAGCAGCTGTAGCTGCTCGTTCGGAATTGGACTCCACGACAACTCCTTCAGACACATCACATGGGTTGCATGCGGAGCCTACCACCATTTCTCAAACTACAGTGGAATCATCTTAGCCATTGGAGGTTATTAATCAGGCTATTATTGTGTCCAGGCCAAAACATCAACGGTGACCGAATCCCAGGTACTTTGGTGACAAATTTGTTAATTTGACGACCTCACATCCTATTGCTTCGTCTATTGAACCACTTACAGTAATGCAAGCTTTAAAGAGTGATTTGTGGCGGGCTGCTATGACGGAGGAGTTTGATGCATTGGTGAAAAATTCTACATGAGAATTAGTGTCCCGGGCTAATCATGATGTGGTTGGCTATAGGGTCTTCAGAGTGAAGCATAGGGCTGATGGTTCAGTGGACAGGTTTAAGGCTCGGCTTGTTGCCAAAGGCTTTTTGCAGGAGCCTGGTCGGGACTATTTTGAGACTTTTAGCCTAGTGGTAAAACTAGTTACGTTCGTGTTATTATCAGTATTGCTTTGTCGCGGGGTTGGTCATTGCGCCAATGGGATGTCAACGATGCCTATTTGGATGGTACATTATTTGAGGAGGTTTATATGGCGCACAACTGACGGGTTTTGTTGATCAAGAGTTGCCTGGTTATGTTTGTAAACTTCGGAAGGCTCTGAAGCAAGCCCCACGGGCTTGGTACTTGGAGTTATCCAAATTTCTTATTTCCTTTGGTTTTAAAAAGTCGATGTATGATTCATCATTGCTTATTTATTGTGCTTCTGGTGTGACTTTGTATTTCTTGGTGTATGTTGACGATATCATTCTTACAGGCAACAATGATGAGTTCATTAGAGCTTTTGTATGTCGTCTTGCTGATCAGTTTTCGCTCAAAGATTTGGGCCATTTGCATCATTTTTTAGGTGTTGAAGTTGTTTCTACTGCTGCTACTGGTGTATTTTTGTCACAGGGCCAATATGTGATTGACATTTTAGAACAGTTTGGTATGATGGGGGAGAAGGCAGTGTCCACTCCGATATGTACTTCTGTGGATTTAATTTATGTGCAGGGAATTCTTCGGCCTTTGATGCTACAGAATATCATCGTGCTATTGACCACTTTGGCTATTAGCAGACCGGATGTTTCTTTTGCGGTGAATCGTCTAGCTCAGTTTATGGCATCACCTACTGAGTGGCATTGGCAAGCTGTAAAGCGGGTTCTTCGTTATTTGAAAGGAACACTATATTATGGCTTGCATTTTTGTCGCGGTTGTCCACTTTCTCTTTTGGCTTACTCGAACTCAGACTGGGGTGGTATCCGCGATGGGGGTCGTTCTACCATGCCTTATGTTTGTTTTTTGGTTCTAATAATATCATCTCCTGGAAGTCTGCTAAACAGCGCTCAGTGTCTCGGTCTTCTACGGAAGCTGAATTTCGGGCACATGCTAATTCGCTGCTGAAGTTATGTGGGTTCAAAATTTATTGCGTGAGTTTGGAGTTCGCATGCAGACTACGCCGGTACTGATTACTGATAATTTGAGTGCCTCATATGTGTGCAAGAATCATGTGTTCCACACTCGGATGAAGCACTTGGCCCTTGATTATTTCTTTGTTCGTGAGCAGGTTACCTCCGGCTTTTTGAGAGTCGGCTACGTCAAGTCCTCGAAATAGGTTGCTGATCTTTTGACTAAACCGCTTGATCATCGACTGTTTACAGGGTTTAGAAACAAGCTTGGTCTCGATGATGGAGCCTCAATCTTGCAGGGGCGTGTTGTGACTTAGTCTGTTAGTAGTTTATTCTGGCCTAGTCTTGTGACTTTGTTGTAACTGGTTCCCTCATAATAAGCTTTGTACTCTATTTATTGATGGTTTCACAGTGAATAAATCATTCAAGTTCTAACGTAACTCTCACACATTAGTGTGTTTATTTTTTATTTTTTATCACTCAACAAAATTTGAATATGTGAAAAGAATTATATGGTGAGAATACATTTATCATTTTTCAATAATATAATCAGTATGACGGCATTGGTGTATGGTAGTTGGTGTGATGGACGGTGGTTCAGGGTAAAAAATAATTCTTGCTTCGTGCATGTTAGATAAAGATTATTTTGGGATAAGCTAATGTATTTTATGAGTTAGAATAATGTACTTTATGTGTTAGAATAATATATTTTATGTGTTAGAATAATGTACTTTATATGTATTAGAATAATTAAATTTCTGAGGTAAGATGATGTATTTTATAGATTAGAATAATGTATTTTATATGTTTTTGGATCGTGGTCCACACAACAATAATGATTCCGCAAATATAAAGTACGTGAAATATAAGAAAGCCAACCACTTGAATTTAAAACATTATCTAGTTATGCCTTAAAAAAAAAAACATTATCTAGTTATTATAGCTATATATATATACTAGATCTTAATATCAACCACATGTATGTGACATGCATTAATTAGCAATACCATATATCACTCAACCTACAATTAAAATACACGTAACCTCTAGATTTATTATACTAGCATTAAAAGATAGCCATAATATATATTTGGATTATATGGTAGAGCCATAGGCATCAGGCAATTTTTCATTTGTTGGGAAAAAGGGTATAGATCAGTGTTTTTACAAATGGACTCCTTATTGTCTATCTAAAAGTTATAAGATAAAGGTAAACCGTAGGGATGTGCTTATTAATAAGCCTTTGACTTGCACTATACAAGACGGCAAATTATTGTGTGGACCGTAATCCACGTCCAAAACGATGTCATCAAATTTTATGAGTTACAATAATGTACTTTATGCATTAGAATAATGTAATTTATGTGTTAGAATAATGAAACTTCTAGGTGAAATAATGTATTTTATGAGTTAGGCAACCATTCTTCCCTTTCTCTTGGCATGCATGTTTGTGAAGATCCTTTTTAATTTACGGGCTAAGACTATGCGCATTTGGTTCACGGAATATTAGATTACCTTAGCGAATGTTAAATTGTTGGGAATGTTAGATTATTGTGAATGATAAATTTTGTGTTTAGTAAAAATTGGACTATGTAATATACACCTGTTTGGTTGATGAATTATTGTTTATGTTATAATGATTATTTTACCTTAATACCCTCATATTACACATCACCTTGCTAACTCGAAAATGTGCCAAATTGCTACACTATAATGTTCTTATCCCAAGACTAAAAATTAGTTATTTGTTGATTAGATGATACCAGAGTTTCAAAGAACTCATTGTTACGTTGTTCATGTATTTGAAGAAAGAAACAACCGAATTCATATTGCATCGGTGATGAAATAATGGACAAAACTGTCTGCATTCCTCACAAACTCCCATATTTGTAAACCAACTTTTATCCAAGAAATACATTAGGGATTTCTACTACATTAAATCAAAGAAAAAAAGCTACAATAGAAGAAAAGTTGATCATATATATAAAGTTAATTTCTGGATCCTATTACAAATCATCTGCAACTAACACCTACATCATCTGCAAAGACTGCAACTAATACCTCATGTCCCCTATCCACACATATATTGATAAGTGAAGCACTAATATCACATCCAATAAATAAACAAGGTGCAGAGAGTAATTTTTGAGCATTCAATATATAAATACGGAGTAACAGATTTCTATAGAAATCAAATGAAGAAATTGAAAAATGAAGAAACCCTCTCCCTCCCCCTTAGACAAAATTAGTTTCAAAATAGTAATGATAATTTTGAAGCATAATCCTCAAATTTATGAAGAAATAAGAAACAAAAAATGAAAGAGATGTGAGTATTACCTGTGAGATTAAGAATATAGGAACAATAAATTGAGACTTGGATGGAGAAAATGAAGATTGCGGGCTCTCTGCGTTTCTGCAAAGGAATCTAAAATTGAAAACTGAAAATTGAATCGCTAATGGATTCGGAAATGAAAATGAAATGTGATTACCCCTCTGGTTCATTATCCTGAAATTTGACAGAAGAAGATAATAGCAGAGTCACTGAGACAACCGTAGAGAGTAGAGAAATGTTGTGCATTGATGTTAAGGGCAAAGAATGTAAAATGGCAAGCTAAGGGAATCTAACATTACCTAAGATTAATAAACGAATCACATTCCATCAAAAACAGAAAAAAAAATTAAATATGATGTAGAGGCAATATATATTCAATTCCAAAGGAATATTATATAACCAATCCAATATAGCCCTAGTTATCCAATATATATAACCCCAACCAAACGCCCTAACTTTTTGTTGATCATATTGGCACACAAAATTTAAAAAGTATGTACATAATATGAAGGAGTTATATAAATATAAAAATATATGGGTATGTTTGTAAATATTTTTTTCTTAAATATAGATAAATATTACTTGCCAACTAGTTTCTTAATTACAAGTAATATACTATAATGTATATGTATTGGCCTGTTTGTTAACATAGTTAAGCATAATTTAATTTATTTAACCACTATTAACTTTTTGACTTGGTTAAACAGTCAATAATAGTGTTTGATTAATTAGCTTTTTGTAACAATTTATTGTTCTAAAACGTTAAAATTCAAAAAGCTGCTCAAAGTAGCTTTTTCGATCAGTTTTTTTAGAAAGACCCTGTTTGGTAAAATAGTTAGCCTATTGTCAATAATTGGCTTATTTGGTCACTATTAGGTATTTGACTTGGTTAAAAAAAATCAATATAAGTGTTTAGTTAATTAACTTTTTGTAACTCCTAAATGCTAAAATTCAAAAAGCTACTCAAAACAATTTTTTCAATTAGTTTTTTGAGAAAAAAATCATATCAAACAGCTATCAGCTAACAACTAATTTACGAAATATTTTTCTACAATCAGCTAATGTTATCAATTAGTTATACCATCTAACCCAATAAGCTAATAGTCATTTTACCAAACAGGACTAAAGTCATTTTACATGTAATTAGTTATCAGACTACTAATTTACCAAACATCTTTTTACAATCAGTCAAAGCTATCAACTTAATTAAATTAAATATACTAACTCAATCAGCTAATAACTATTTATCAAACACTCACTGAGAAATGCCCAGGTTTGAGTCAGGAATAGAAATCATATCCGTGCTTCTCTTAACCATTTCTTTTTTTTTTTTTTTTAATTAGACCATTGAGACGAGCAACAAAACGCATCATTTTAATTGAGGAAACACATTACACAACTTTTTTCTAATTACGAAAATAGTTAGTGAAACAGTTCAATGATGTTCTCAATACAAAATTTGTCGAAAACACATAAATACTCTTGCTTAAAAATCTTAGCACATCATAACATAAAACTACATTGAGCTATACATTTAGATGTTGTAGCAATATAAGGCTTTCCTTATCTCTGCAATACTCTCTTACTTTCAAAATTTTAATATCACCGAATTTGTAATTCATTTACTATTTTTTCTACATCTCTGTAATACTCTTTTACTTTCAAAAATGGTTCCACTTTCACATCACATCAAAAGAAAATGAATAAAAAATTTAAAACGAAAATGAAAAAATATTTTAAAAAATAAAAGTACAAAAAGTTGTCACAGCAGGAGTTGCAGCAGCCTTTTGTCACATTTAGCAAACTTGTTGTAGTAGCAAGTTTGCTAACCATGTCATCATATAAAAAATATTTATTTTTCAATGTGCCACATTATCTAGCAAGAGGAAGATCGGTTGGGATAAGGACAACTTAATATGCACATGGTTAAAACACAAAACAAATATTAATAAATTTAAGGAGTTAATTTCATTTTTTGTCCTAGATTTATAGGTGGTAGTCCATTTTTAGTCATTTTTTTATAATAAAAAAATCCACATTGGCATGACCATTTTTGGTCTTCCATCAACAAAATCGTTGAAATGTCGTTAAATACAAGGACATTTCGATCTTTTTTATACAGAGTAGGTTGACCCGTTATATTTTTTATATTTATTTATTTTTTTGAAAAATCACAATTAAAGACCGAAATGCCTTTGTATTTAACAAAATTTAATCTGTTTTGTTGAGATATAGAGGATAAAAAATGGTCATACCACAATAATTTTAAAACCAAATGATAATTTTATAATAAAAAAGTACTAAAAGTGAACTGTGATATATAAATTTAGGATTGAAAATGAAATTAACTCTAAATTTAAGTGTAATTATAATTGTGAGATTAGTCCAACAACCAATTAGAACAGCTGGCCTAATAGTGAATGAGCAGGCATTAGAATATTAGATGGATAAGTTGATTGCGCTTTTGTACGATCATATGCAAACTAAACAAACGATACAAACAAACGACTCTCCTTCCTTTAATTTGTTGTTTTCACATGAATGGACACTTCCTCTTGTCTTTATATTACTTATTAAGTAGTTAACTTTTTTCCTTTTCTTTTTCTCAATAAGAATAAATGTATAGTTTTTAGTACTATTGACTCTGTTACAATGTAGTATACTTTTTCAATCTACTGAAGTGCAATGTAGTATCTGTTCATAACTACTTTCTAAACCTACTGAAGCACAAAGAGTCCACTGAGACACCGAGTGTCACTAAACTACAAGGTTTTTGGCAAGAATAAATGTATAGTTTATTATGACTAATTAAAAAATCAATAACTTTTACAATATAAAAAAAATTACTAACCTATAATTTAATAGATCGAGGAATGCAGGCACAAGATGGGTTGTTAGTGGGAAGTTCACATTAGATATTTATCATGAGTAAACGTCATTATAGGTGTATAACAATCGTTAACATGTTATGCGATTGTAGTTGGAGTAAATAAATTGAATGCACATAATAAGTTAAACATAATTTATTAACTGAAACACATAATATGTTAATACTCACATATAATTTTTGAATGAGTTAATTACTGAAATAGTCCCTTAACTATAGCGAAAGTACACATTTGGTCTTTGACTTTTCTTTTGACCAATTAAGTCCTTCAACTTTAAAAATCTTAATCAATTTGGTCATCCGTTTATTTTTCCGTTAGACATTCGTTAACTCGGGACCAAATTGGTAATTTTCTATAGTCAAGGGACCATTTCGGTAATCACATACACCATTTTCTCCAAAACTTAAGTACTGAAATGGTCCATTGACTATAGCAAGATTACCAATTTGATTTCAATTTAATAAATTTCTAATGTCAAAATAAACGGAGGACTAAATTGGTTACAACTTTTAAAATTGAGGAACTTAATTGGTCAGAAAATATTCAAAGACCAAATTCATAATTTCGCTATAGTTAGATACCATTAGATAAACCTTCGTTATAACAGTTGGAAATGTAACGATAAACCCAATCCGCGTTCAGCTTTCCTTGTTCATTTCAAAACTCAAGACAGTAATTCTTCATCTTCTTTCTCTGTAAATTTCACCATTTCAACTCACATGTAAGCTCTAAATCCCGTTAATTTCTATAATAAACTACATATACATGCTATACACGTTATCTTACGTGTGTATATATATATATATATATTCAAATCTTCAAGTCTTCAACTATAGGGCGACGGACATCAATATAATATAGTACGGAGTATATACATATACATACATATATATCTTGATTTAGAGAGCAGGGGGTGGGGGATATGGCGATCCTTTATGCGTTGGTTGGGCGGGGATCAGTGGTGTTAGCAGAGCACAGCGCGGCGTCGACGAACGCCAGTGCGATTGCGAAGCAGATACTGGACAAGATCCCCGGGAACGACGACACAAACGTGTCTTACTCTCAGGATCGCTACATTTTCCATGTCAAACGCACCGATGGACTCACTGTCCTCTGTATGGCCGACGACGTCGCCGGAAGTAAGTTGAACCGTAAATTTAAGTGAAATAAGAAGTTGCTTGAATTCTCAGCTTTTGATCCTGTAGATTTAAAATTTCTTTTACTTAAACCTTCACTGGAACTCTAAAAGGGAAAAGCCACTCGTGGATTTGATTTTGCGTTTTACTGCAATTTTGTGTTAGCACTAGGGTTAAAAATGGAAAATTGTAAACAAAAGTTGCCTCTAACTTTTATAATTTTAATTTCTTTTATTGAATTTGACTGGAGTTCTGAAGGAAAGACAGATTTTTTTTTATTTGACTCTGAGTTTCGTTGCAATTTTTCATTTGAATTGCTTTGAGGGCCTAGATTCTTTTGTATAAATTATGCCTTAAATATAGAGTAGTAATACTGAAATTGAGAACTACATTAGCCCAAAACGAAAAAGAATTGCTATTGAGTAACTATTGAGTTTGAATTGCTATTTTCATTTGTATGAATGAATCAAAATAAAACCGAAGCACGAGTCTGTTGATCCTTTTGTTTGATAAATTTGAAAATGGTCCTAGCTATTATTCAATTGTTCTTTGGTTAACTAGGGAGAGTAATATGCAATACTATTGAGAGTTTCACATTGAAAATATAAGAGGAGAGAACATATGGGAGTTTATAAGACTATGGGTTAGACTAGCTAATTAATTGGATTCAATTTTTTTTAGTGTGGTTTGACCCACATTATAGCTCAATTAAGTGACCATGGTATTGTTACCTACGAAGGATACACATGAATTAAGGATGTGAAATCTTAGCTTAAGTGGCTTCAAGATGATGTTCTGAAAAATCACCTTTTTGGCTATTCTTAGTACTATTTTGA
>NXFB01000042.1:331397-342751 GCA_002525835.2 Ipomoea batatas
ATATATATATATATATATATATATGAAACATAATCAATTGGATAAAATAATTTGAATAACAATATATTCATAAATACTTTTTAATTTTATTTTATTTTAGTTGAAGCATTTAGTTTGTGAAATAAATGATTCATAAAATGTAAATTAAAAAAATAGTTAATTTATCTTGTGAAGGAATGAAGGAGATAAAATAAGAATAAATGTTGCTAATGAGATTTAAACCTGTTAGAAGTCAAAGATCTTATGGTCTAGTGGCACTCGGTTGTACCCCCACATGGGAGGGGTGGATGGGTTTGAGGCTTTGAGCCTCAGTGAAGGTGATATATATTTGCTTTGTTCTTTGTGTTTCATTTAGTTGAGAAAATAGTTATGAAAAAAATACTACATTGTAACATAGGAGGATCGATCTTACGCCTAAATATCTTTATTTGAAAATGATAAAAATAATTTTAAAAATTTTAAATTTCGGCATGTCTTAAACAGAGGAGTTAACCCAGACCGGGAGATATGGAGCCTTTGGGCAATGCCATCATTTGGAATTTCAGATGGGGAGATATGGAGCCTTTGGGCACAAATTCTCTCCTCCACCTTAAGTACTTGAGAAACATTGCAGAAGCCTTTTCAACATCCAGCTCGTAAAAATATCCGAATCATCATCAAGTCA
Organism: Ipomoea batatas; assembly: GCA_002525835.2. NCBI lineage: Eukaryota > Viridiplantae > Streptophyta > Magnoliopsida > Solanales > Convolvulaceae > Ipomoea > Ipomoea batatas. Next base: position 332,062 of record NXFB01000042.1, read on the forward strand.
ACCGCATCCTTAATTAGCGGAAGGATCTTCCCGTTGAACATACAACAGCTCTACTTTTTCCTTCGTGACGCAATTTCCGCGACTGCTCTCCACGTGCGAAGCTTCCGAGTCGTGGTCGGTGTAGGGATTACATTCACTCACATGTACCGCATGTGCTTCCTCGATCGACCACCTATTATTCAACATTTTTTTTTATCGTGCATTGCTTGTGCATGTGCTTGTGCTTCTAACTAGTAAACAAAGAAACAGTAATATAACCTGGAGGATTTAGTTAAGTGAAAGAGACTTATTCATCTTTAATCAAAGGTTAAGGGTTCAATCCTGAGTTCGATCTTTGGTAGACCAGTTGTGCCTACAATCCAGTCCCACTTCATATTAAAATATATATTTGAGATGGGTGACATAAATCAATTAACACTAACTTTTATAATTTAAGAGTATTATAAACCATTCATGTGCAGATGAAACGGAACCCGTCGGGCATTTAACTGATAATATATTTACTTTATTTTCCTCTTAAAAATTATGTATCAATCTCTTCTAGCCATTTAGGGCATGCATTCCTGGGAGTTATGGAAGCACAGGAATGCATGCCTACACTACACAGGATCACCGAGTGTGTCGAGAATAATCTATGGAGTGGCCAAAGGGATGGCGGAATGTCTCTTTAGGCGGTGGCCCATGGAGCATACTCTACCACCAAATTGGTCGATCATTCTGTCATACCTAGACTCACACGTACCTCGACGTATTGTTCGTATGGCTAGATGGGACCCTCCACCTGAAGGTTCTGGAAAAGTCAACCTCTCATACGCGGAATCGAATGACGGAACCGCGGCCCTGGTGCGCAATAAAGGAGGAGGTTTTTGTTTCGGATTTGCTATGTCACCAGTTGATGGATTTCAAGATATCTTTCCAGTTCTCTTTCGTTGTCTGGAATGGTGTATTACCGAGGGCTTCAATTCTTTGATCATAGAGTCTACCTTGCCTGAGCTTAAGGGATATGTCGACACATCTGTTCCTATTCCTTGGCTCCTAGACTGTGATATATCACGACTCCATTTTCTATGCTCCTGCATTCCCGTCTCTGTTCTTCGTTGCCTTCCGCAAGGTAATCTTCCGGCTGATGCTTTAGCTGATTGGGTTGGAGTGACGAACGGAGAATTTAATTTTCGCTGCCTTACTGACCTTCCTCCGAAGGTGCGCGCGTTAATTGCTCATGACCACCTTCCCTCGTTTTTCTTTGAGGATTTTGACCCGCCTTGATTCCTCTTGCTTGCTGCAGGCTTGTTGCAGCTTTTCCTTATAACTTTTGTTAGTCAGGTCACCTTTGGGCTTTATCTCCTAGGGCCATTGCCTCGCCATCTTGTAAGGCTTTGTCCCACTATTTGTCACTAGGTCACTTTTGGGCCTACAAGTTTGTAAGGCTTATGCCTCCTATTAGTCATCAATACAACCGATGAATTTTTATTAAAAAAAAAATAAAAAAAAAAGTGTTCTATTTCATTGTAAGTTATTGGGCAACGTGAGGGGTGTTTGCTTTTGCCTTTTGGTTAATAGGTGCATTAAAATATCGATAAAGTTATATAGATAAAAAAACATTGTCGTATATACTTACTATGTATTTACCTACAATGAACTAAGATTTTTGCGTTTGGTTGGAGATGCTTGTACTCGCTCTCTACGTACTATCGGATTACATATCCATTATTATTATGTTTGTTTAATTTGCCTATTTTTAGTATCCTATTATTGGATTCAAATCTTTTTTTTTTTTTTTTGAAAGAAGGATTCAAATCTTTTAGAAATCATAAAATTTATTATTCTTTTCTCCCCTACTACTAATGGATTGTGTTGCATTCACTTCTTCATTGCAACAATTCAGCTTGAGTTTTTAGAGTGTATGTATGAAAAAACAGTGAAATTCAGGAATATATATGACTAGCTAGTAAACATGTGCATGTGCATGTGCATGTGCTTCTAACTAGTAAACAAAGAATGAGTTATATATTAATTGCGCGCACTTCTACTTCTTAATTACTCTAAAACAAGCAGATCTATCAGACTTAAAGAGAGAGATTCAATCGAGAGAGAAGCATACAGAGAGAGAGAGAGAGAGAGAGAGAGAGTGAAGAAATGCAGTATAAATAAGCAAAGCCAAAAGTTGCGAATGCACTATTACATTCTAATCTTACTTCTAAAAATACAAAGAGTGAGAGAGAGGAAAATTAAACATACAGAGAGAGAGAGAGAGATGGCTTGTGTTGCATTGACTTCTCTGATGGCTACTATTGAGCTTGAATTTTTGCAACCCAACCACAGAGTGTCTGTTCTTGATGATGATGAAAAGCCATTGAAATCTCTGGTTCAGAAGCTTTCTTATATGGAAGGCTTTGTGAAGAAGGAATACAACAACGCTGTGGGTGGTGCTCCAATCCGAAGACATCTGCTAAACAAAATCAGAGACTTTGCACTCAAAGCAGAAGATGCCATCGAAATACAACTCACACACATACTTCAACAAAAAGCTGATGAAGGGGAACTCCATCTCCATCTCCATCGAAGCTTGCAAGAAGTAGCAAAGGAGGCAGAAGAGTTGCTGAAGCTTATCAACAATGAAGCTGCAGCTTCTTCGTGGGGTGGATCCTTGCAATGCTCTCCACAATTTGATGGGTGGTCAGAAGCTCATATAATAATGGTTGGTCATAACTACTACTTTAAATTGACAAGGGATCATCTCCTTGGTATGTTTTCTCAAGAACGAAGAGTACTCTCAATTGTTGGAGCCCCAGGCATTGGAAAGACTACTTTTTGTAAAAAACTGTATACAGATAATGCGGTTGTATCACATTTCGACATTCAAGCTTGGATTACTATTCCGCCAAGATATAATGGGAATGTGAAACAACTACTGTGCCACCTTCTTCAATCAATGAGGCCAACGCCCCTCAATGAAGAAATTGACATGCTGGGAAGCAATGTTTCTCAACTAAAAGACCAACTGCACAAACACTTGAAGAAATGCAAAAGATATTTCATTGTTTTGGATGACGTCCCTAACACTCTGCTTTGGGATGATATCCACCAATGTTTTCCGGATGACTCAAATGGAAGTCGGATATTGCTAACCACTCTTTTCATGGATGTGGCTGAGTACATCAGCAAAGATTGGTATTTCATCAAGAGCCTGCCTTACCTAAATCAGAGTGAGAGTTGGGATCTATTTTTCCACAGATTTTCTCATAAACAGCTTATGACATCAAAATTTCTAAACATTGCGAGCCATCTTGTCGAGGAATGCAAAGGATTGCCACGCTCAATTGTTACAGTTGCAGACCGTCTATCTAAATGTAACTGCACATTGAAGGAATGGAAGAAGATCGAGAAAGAATTACTGTCATTGGGAATTCTGCATAGAGATACACAACACTCAAGTAAGCTTACCAACATTTACAATCGTTTACCACAACATTTAAAAGTTTGTTTTTTATATTTTGTGGTCTTTCCAAAACACAGTCAAATCAATGTGAAAAGACTTATTAAGTTATGGATTGCTGAGGGATTTGTGAAGCCACTGAGGTGTCTGCCATTAGAAGATATAGGTTACATGTATTTAAGGGCTCTTAGAAGTAGAGGACTAGCCCAAACAGAGGATGAGTACGGTTTCAGACCAAAGACTTGTGAGATACATATTGACATGCATAGCTTTTGCGTGCAAGAAGCTCAAAAAGAAGGTCTTTTATGTGCAGCAAATACTCAACAATGCATTGGATGGTCATTAGACATACTCACAAATTCATGTCGCTGGTTAAGTTTACGCTCACATAGTTTGGACTATCATGTGTTGTTTAGTTCAAATATCCCTCGTTCCCTTTTCGTCTTTCAGGGAAATTTTGAAAGGTTTATATCTTTCAAACATTTAAGAATTTTAGATTTGAGTGAATCTCTAATACTCAAAAGAGTGCCATTAATGCCCTTAAGGAATTTATTCTTTTTAAGATATCTTTCCATACCACAGTGGTTTGAGAGTCTTGATGATGTTGTATCAAGTAATTCAAATTTGCAAACACTTACTGTTTCTGGCATTGATGAATCAACACTTGGAGCACGTACTCTTCATTTATTGCCATCCAAAATTTGGCAGTTGCAACATTTAAGGCATCTCAAACTTGGAGATATGTACATGATAGATCCTCCAAACATGGTTAAAGAGCATTTGCAAACATTAGTTTGTGCAATGCCAATTCATTTCAGGAAAAAGGAAGTGTATTATTGCAGGTTTCCAAGCATAAGAAAACTGGAAGTTGTGTATAAAGACGTCTTAGTGTCTGGGTGCAGCGGTGGACGATGTTGCAGAAATCCTATAATCATTCTGGAAAATTTTGAGGATTTAGTGAGGTTGGAGACTTTAAAGGTTATGGTTCCAGTTGGTAGTGTAACCCTTTTAGAGCGGCTTGGTTTTCCTGCAAAATTGAAGAAGTTGAGGTTGAGTGGGACTAATTTTCCAGTGAATGTTTTAACCGTAATTGGGCAGTTACCAAAGCTTAAGGTGTTGAAACTTGAGAATGCTTTCTATGGCAGGGTGTGGGAAGTTTTTGAAGGAGGATTCCCTGAATTAAAAAAGTTGGAGGTTGAAGCGAGAAGTCTTGAGCGATGGGTGGCCAATACTAGTAATCATTTCCCAAAGCTCAAGTACATATTCTTAAAACGTTGTTATTCTCTGAAAGAGGTCGCTCCTATAACTGCAAAAAACCCCAGTTTGTGGTTAATTGAGTTGGAGCAATGTCATCCTTCGGTTGTCACTTCTGCCAAGAGGTTTCAAGAAGAGATGGCGCACAACGAATTTGTGGCACCTGAAATTATTATTGATGGCAAGGCTTTTTGGGTATGTTCCATCTGTTTCTCTTTCATTCTTTTGTTTATTTTCATTGCAAAATCTGTTTAATATTTCTTTTTCTCACCTGGTTTCATGTTCTTGGTTCTGTTTTCCATTATTGATCCAATTGCTATGATGAATCACAGTATGAAGAAGAAGAAGACTTGAGGACGATGCTTGATTTAGAGGGATTAATGGAATATTTACACAACAGAAATGAGAATCAAAATCATAGTTAGTGTTTGGTTGTCAATTTATTAAAACGTAACTATGGAGTTTATTGGTAATTTGATTTTTGAGTTTGGACTATTGCTCTTAAATTTTTGTTTTGATTTTTTTTTTTGTTTATATTGATGAATAACAGTATAAAAAACTGAAGAAGAAGGAGAAGAAGAACAGGCGAGGCTTAATTTAATATACACACACTTGTTTGCATGTTTAGTATTCATATTTGGCCTACTCATTATATCATGCAGAAGGTGCATAAGTGCATTGATGAAATGGTATGATGGACTGGTCGTTATGAAGCTCATCTTTGGGATAAAAGCACCTTGAATCAATATCAAAATAAGAAGTGAAAACAAGGTTTTTCTCTGCCTCTAATACATTGTTATTATTGTTTTTACATGATGATATAAAGTCTAACTTGGAGCTCAAATGCCTCGTTGGATTGCATGTTTCAGAGCATATGATGATGAGGAGGCTGCTGCTAGAGCATATGATCTTGCTAATTTGAAAACACTCATGAATTTTCCAGTAAGAAAATTGCTTAACTGATATCTGTAACAAATACCAGAATCCAGAGTTTCTTCAAATCTCCTTCCATATTCCTTGAACATTAAAATATAAAATTAAGTTTCCATTAGGTTTAATTTGTCAGTAACACATGTTGTCCAGTACGATCTGTTAATTTGTTGCCCCTCAATCCATTTCAAGTTATTTTCTCCTACTTTTTGTCCAAAATTAAAAGGACTCAATTCCTTTACTTAAACTACTTTGTTGTTCAGTTCTTGACATGGTTATTTATAATGTAGGACCTGAGCATTAAAGACGAGGAAGAGATAGCAAGAGATCCTTCGTTCACTGAAATGGAAGAGAACCTTCAACAGATAGCAAAACAAAGGAAAAGTGGAGCAAAAGACCAAAGAGTTGTAATTCCCGCTAAACATGGCGACATCTCGGTAATTTGACCATATCTCAGCCTAGGAATATACAAATGAGGTGTTTGTTGAGCCATTGAAAAGAAGACTTCAAGGGCTACAACTCTTATGAAGGGAAAAGGGTCAAAATCAGCCTACAAGTCAGAACAGTGTTGCAGGAGGAAGCTCGACGCGTCGAGAGTTGGCAGAATGCTAGGTTTTGGGCACTGTAATGTCTCGACGCGTCGAGCCAAGACCTCGACGCATCGAGAAGTCGCAGATCTGAAATTTTTACTGCACGGAATTGTCTGTTTTACCCCCATTCTCCACCCCACTATAAAAGCATCATTTCCTCTCAACCCTAGAGGCTTGGGGGGCTGCTGTTTTGGAGACAAATTGAGTGAAGAGGAGTGATTCTTCACACTCCAATTGTGGAAGGAGGGATCCCACACCTTAGAAGAAGAAGAACAAAAGCTTTGAAAGGAAGATTGGAGTATTAGGAGCTCACACCAAGAGAGGAGAAGAGATTTGAAGCACAATTTGGGAGAATTTCTTCATCTCTTCTTTACTTTTAGTTTTATTAAATCTTCCTTTGAATTGATTGTTGTTGAAACTATGATAGACATGCTTGGCTAAGCTTTTATTTGGGATTTTTGGATTGAAGAGTGTTTATGAACCTTTATGCCTTGTTCTTAATTTCCTTGATGAAATATATATTTGGGTTTTATATCTTGTGTTGCAATTGTGTTCTATCTTGTTGATGCTTGTAATTGGTGGCCTAAATTACTTGTATTTTGCTATAATTGTGTCTTGATGGAAGTTAGGGCATATATTAGAGCACCCACATTTGCACTTGAATTTTACACCTTGGGAGATGACATATATGTTAAGGGACTTCATTTAGATTGTTTGTTCTTGATTGATTTCTTATTATGGGTTTGAATTATGGGAGTAATTCTTTCCCAATTTTGAATGCAATCCTCCACACTTGTTTTAATCCAAATAATTGTTTCACTTTAAGTTGGCACTAGGTGATTAAACACTTGACTCCCAAAAATCTAAATCTTACTCTCTTGCATTCCTCAACTTGCTTGCTTGTTCCTTCTAATTACTTATGTTTTCGTAGTCAATTATTCATCGTCTTCGTTAGGAATAGCTTCTTATGAATGAATTAGTAGCTAGTGCTTGATACCCCACTTCCCTGTGGACCGATAATCCCGAAATACTCCGAGTATTTGTTTGTTATAAAAATGCTACAACCAGTCACATAAATATAAAATCGTATAATTATATATTATATAATAATAAAATAATTTTAAAAATATTTTTCGTCAAAATAATATTATTAAAAGTTTTTTGGGTGTTACATTTTTTTGAGGTGCAAAACTTTGGTTGATCTATTAAATTGCTAATTCCAATTAGGTGACTAAATTATGATGAATCAAAATGCATCCGGATATAAGGAGGGAAGAGCATTATAATAATAATGTTGCAAAACATGATGAGGAAAGAAAAATAGTAGCGAAATGCAACCAAAAAAATGTTTTTGGTTATGACTTCAGTGTGAATGGTTGAATTTAAGTACTAGTAATGGTTGAATTTGCTCCACGAAGCTACATGATAATTTTTCCCTTCATTATGGTCTTCCGGACAGTTGATTTAGAATATATAATTCTTCATTTGTCGTGGATCCAATCAATAGTGATGATATATTCATATGTTTCTTTCAAGCATATAGCTTTCAAAAATAATTATATCAGCATCACATGAAGTATGATGAGTCACATCCAATTGTCTCTATATGATATTTTAAAATAGCATGTACCAAAAATATGCACAATTATGTATATTTATTTCATGATTTGATAAGCATATTAAAATAACTTTTATGTATATATGATATGCGATCAATTCAATAGTTATTGTCTATGACAAATAAATAGACACAAAACAAATTTGAGCAAATAAATAGGATGGATGAGCTTTTATATAGATAAGTATAAGTATTACTGCCATAATGCTTTATAAAGAAATCAACTTTATATAAAGTATTAGAAAGTTGGCCTGCACAATTAGGTGGAAGGAAAATTGATATTCTCCCTTACAAAATCATGTACCCCACACGCAAGACAAAAATTCTAGAAAAAAGTGTCAAATAGGTCACTGAATTTATAGCTTTTGTATAATTGGGTCATTGAACTTAAAAAGTATGCAATTCAACCATCAAACAAATAAAATTTGTGCAATTGGACCATTTTTACAAAAAATTTTAATTCAATTTGAGTTAAAAACATTTCAATATTGACTCCCAACTAGTATGATAGAAGAAAATGTCACTCTTAATACATATATGTTAGTAATATAATTGGATTTTACCAATTTTTTTTTGTAAAAATGGTCTAATTGCACAAATTTTGATTGTTTGATGGTTGAATTGCACACTTTTTAAGTTTAATGACCCAATTGCACAAAATCAATAAGTTCAGTGACCTATTTGACACTTTTTCCAAAATTCTATAAAACTATAAAAGACCACTAAATTGATTAAACAAATGTAATCAGCCAAACCATTTCAAATAATGGAGCACTACTTCTAATACGAGTAAACAATGCACCAAAAATAATAATAATAATAATAATAATAATAATAATTTCCGCTGTATTCCATAATTGGTGATTCCTTTGCTGAAATCTTGTGCGACCGGGTAATATCTAAAAGTCCAACCAACGCCTTTGGTTTCACACTTTCACAGCGCCCCCTCGTTTTACGAAATTTATATCCTAGACCAAGATCTATAGTGTACTGTGAATCTCTGATCTAATATACAAAATTTGACTTTAATACAGAATTCATGTACATAAATATTAACATTCCATTATAAATATAAATTACTCCGTATGAGTGTAAATTATAATAATAATAAGTAGGCCATGGATTGAAACATAACTTTATAAAAGTAAAATAATTTGGGGGGTCCACTTCAGTGGAAAGGATCCGATGCAGAGCAGTTGCTTCCATTATTGAGGATTGCTGAAAGCAATTATTGTATCATATTTATATGTGCAAATTAAATGCACTTCTTCTTCTTCTTCTTAATTTCTCCTACTTCTACATTCTTTTCTTACTCAAAACCCCAGATCGAATTGAAGTTGCAGAGAGATGGCTTGTGTTGCATTGACTTCTCTGATGGCTACCATTGAGCTTGAATTTTTGCAACCCAACCACAGAGTGTCTCTTGTTGATGATGATGAAAAGCCATTGAAATCTCTGCTTCAGAAGCTTTCTTATATGGAAGCCTTTGTAAAGAAGGAATACAACAACGCTGTGGGTACTGGTGCTACAATCCGACGACATCTGCTAAACAAAATCAGAGACTTTGCACTCAAAGCTGAAGATGCCATCGAAATACAACTCACAAACATTCTTCTTCTGCCCAAAGACGGAGAGGAACAAAAAGCTGAAGGGGAACTCCAACTCCATCAAATCTTGCAACAAGTAGCAAAGGATGCGGATGAGTTGTTGAACATTATCAACAACACTGAAGTAGTTGAAGACATCATTGCGGCCTCAGGTGGATCCATATCCTTGCAATGCTCTCCACACTTTGATGAGGACATAATAATGGTTGGTTATGTAGACTTTTACTTTGAATTCTTGAGGGATGCATTACTCGGCAAAAAACATTTATCGGATTCAACAAGAATAGTATTATCATTTGCTGGAGTCCCAGGAATTCGAAAGACTACTTTATGTTAAAAAATTGTATACACACAATGCCGTTGTATCACATTACGATATTCAAGCATGGATTACTATTGGGCAAAGATACAATGGGAATGTGCAACAACTACTGTGCCACCTTCTTCAATCAATGAGCCCAACCCCCCTTACCCTCAATCACAAGCTGCAGGGAAGCACTGTTTCTCAACTAAAACACCAACTGCACCAACACTTGAGATGCAAAAGGTATTTAATTGTTTTGGATGATGTCCCTAACACTCAGCTTTGGGATGATATCAACCAATGTTTTCCCGATGACTCAAATACAAGTTGGATATTGCTAACAACTCTTTTCCCTGATGTGGCTAAGTACATCAGCCAAAATTCGGATGTCATCAACACGCTGCATTACCTAAATGGCAGTGAGAGTTGGATTCTATTTTCCCGCAGATTTTCTCTTAAACAGCATATCACACCTAAATTTGAAGAAATTGCAAAGAATCTTGTTGAAGAATGCAAAGGATTGCCGCGCTCAATTGTTACAGTTGCAGACCGTCTATCTAAATGCAACTTCACATTGAAGGAATGGAAGAAGATCCAGAAAGAGTTATTGTCATTGGGAATTCTGCATAGAGATACACAGCACTCAAGTAAGCTTACCGGCATTTACAATCGTTTGCCACAACATTTAAAAGTTTGTTTTTTATATTTTGTGGTCTTTCCGAAACACAGTGTAATCAATGTGAAAAGACTTATTAAGTTATGGATTGCGGAGGGATTTGTGAAGCCAATGAGGTGTCTGCCATTAGAAGATATAGGTTACATGTATTTAAGGGCTCTTAGAAGTAGGGGAGTAGTCAGAACAACCGGTGAGTACACTTTCAGACCAAAGACTTGTGAGATACACATTGACATGCATAGCTTTTGCGTCCGAGAAGCACAAAAAGAAGGTCT
>NXFB01000042.1:346295-358457 GCA_002525835.2 Ipomoea batatas
AGAAGCAGTAACGAAATTTCATACGAAGAGGCCTTGGAAGAGAGTGTTAAGAAGGTACACGAGCTTAACCCTGTTGAACTGGGTAGGGAGCAGTTTGAAATAATGAGTGTAGAAGGTGCAGGATGTTATCTTGGATTGAGATGGTTGAGAGGAAGAAGAGAAGCGTCTGCTGCCCTCATAGTTGAGACTTGAGAGAACAACATAAACTGACTCTTGATATCAAGATTCAAGACTTAGCTGCCATATTCAGCTTCAAAGCTAATGATGCATCAAATGATGAATTCAATGCCATTAATAATGGATATCTTGTTTTGAATATGTATGTGTACCTCGATTTATGTAGTGAACTCAAGTTTGCACAAAACAATGCATTTGGACATCTGGACGTTAAAAGCCTGCAATCGAACCAATTGGTTAGATTGTAATAGTTGACCGGCTCAAATCAAGAAAGTTGGGATTCGAACTTGTGACTTTATGGTTACAAATTTGTATCCTTAATCATCTTGATTGAGATTACTTCTCAACGGGTCCTATTATATATCATGTACGAATCTTGTTGCAACAACCAACCTATTTGCTTGTCGTCAACCCTTACAGGGTCGTTGGAAGGAAGGGAGGGAAATGATGTGGGAATTCAAAGAATGACGGGAAATTGAAAGCGAAGAAGAGAATAAAGACTAAAATGCCATTATATAATAATAATAATAATAATAATAATAATAATAATAATAATAATAATAATAATTCTGTTCCCGTGCGGTTGTGTTGTTGCTTTAGATGCGTAATTTTCCTTCTTAAGGGGCGTGATTTTTTCTTCAAAGTGTGTGATTTGTATGCTTAAGGTGCGTCAGTGTTTAAACTTAAGGTGCATTGTTTTCCTTCTTAAGATGTGTGATTTGTATGTTTAAGGTGCGTGAGTTGTTGAAACTTAAGGTGCTTCATTTTAAAATCTTAGGTGCGTGGTTTCTGTTTTTAAGGTGTGTGGTTTGTGTACTTAAGGTGTGTGATTTGTGTATTTAATGCGCGTCAGCCTAAAGCTTTAGATGCGCGTGGTTTGTGGTTTTAAGGTGCTTTGTTTGTGTGCTTAATGTGCGTGATTTGTGTACTTAAGGTGAGTCATTGTAATGCTTAAGGTGCGTAATCGCACAACTGCATGGAAACTCTTCCCCGCACCTGAACCCTTCTATATATATATATATATATATATATATATACACACATACATTAAGATGCATACGTATTTTCAATAATTTGGAAGAATCAAAACCCACGTAGTTGTAATTATGCTAGCATCACTAGTTGGATTACTATTATAGTTATCTCATGATATAGAGCAATTTCATATAATAATTTACATATAGAATTCCACTAAGTGTATCTAAATTAAAATATCTTTATAAAAAAAAAAAAAAAACATGTTGTGCACACAATATTTTAAAATTAATTTTTTTCTATTGTATTTAAGTAATTTAGATTTTTCTAATCGATTCAACAAAACCACTCAAACTTTCAAGTCCTTATTGAACACATAAATTTAGAATATGAGTGCAATAATTGACCATTAGCAAGTAAAAACCACTCAAACTTTCAAGTCCTTATTGAACACATAAATTTAGAATGTGAGTGCAATAATTGACCATTAGCAAGTAAATCAGTAAATGTAAGGTTTCAAGTAAAGGATCTCTAGATTTAGTGTTGAAAGAAGCATTGCCTAAAAAAATTGAAAACACTTTATTTATCAATTTAAATTCATCTGAGACAAAGTCCGGACCTAGGTTCGAGTCTAAGTCGTGTCTAGACTGATTACAAGCCTGGACTCGGTCTTGGGGTGATTTCGAGTTGGGCACCAAGCTTTTTTTTTTTTTAAATAGGACCTTAACCGACCCTATACTAGCTGGTCGCAGTCTGGACTAGGTCTGACCTAGACTCGATGAAGCCCAGACCCAACTTTTTCTAGACCGATTCAGGGTTGGTTCGGTCTTGAAACGACATGTGGCCACCTCTACCTTCAATTAAGGGTGTGTTTGGAAACCCGGAAAATGATTTATGTAAATTAATTTTTTGGGTTTCCAATGTTTGGATGTGCCTAGAAAATTCAGTCAATGAAAAATAATATTTTCCGTTGACTGGAGAAAATATAGCTAATTTGGCAGAAAATGACTTCCGCCAAAATTTGGCGGAAGTTATTTTTCGCAGCAATACAAAGCCCACTAACAGCACCCACAATTTTAGTTTCTGACGGAAACCATATGCCTGGTTTCCGCAGCGGAAACGGGGTTTGTTTTGTTTTGTTATTTTTTTAAATAATTTTTTATAAATAATATTATTATAAATGTTTATATATTCTAAATAAAATATTTAAAAGGTTTAATTATACAATTCTACTCATTTTTCAGAAAAATGAACCAAACGCACAAAAACAGTTTTCTGTTGTGCAGCCAAACCCAATAAATGAAAATATTTTCTGTAAAGTGACTCATTTTTCAAAAAATATTTTTCAAAAAGTCATTTTCATGCTTTCCAAATAGACCTTAAACTTATCACAAATAGCCCATTTTCCTCCTGATAATGATGATAATAATAATTTATACTTATTAGTCTCTCTTGGATTGGTTATTATAAATCAAACAAAAGTTTATAAAAGGCGATATTGACTCCAGGGCCGGTCCAAATGATTTATAGGCCCCCGGACAAAATTTAAAAAAGGGCCCCTATATGAAAAATTTGTTTCCGGATGATCAATTTGTTTTTTTTTTTTTCACTTTCGGATGAATGTTTTTTAGGCAACATTGTATATAAAAAATTATTATTATAAAATCGATCTTAACAAAAAAAAAAAAGAAAAAGCACCTGACACTTATGAATCAATCAATCCGAATCAGTCAATCGAAAATCTTCAGTTCGCCCAACGGTAAACATGTTCCTAATTCAATCCATGCATATAATAAACCTAATAAACCTACAATTTCATTTTACATAGAAATCCCAATAAATATAATTAAAACAGAAATAAAATTTCTAATTCCAAACTCTTAAACATTTAAACAACAATAGAATATAATTAGAAATAATGTATTAGGATTCCTAAACAACAATACAACCTAATCTGCAATTCCGCAAACTAAATTCTTAATTCCAAAATTACAATTCGTCAACTCCTAACTAATCCACAATTCTGCATTTCTGCAATTCATCTGCAAACTAAATTCTTAATTTATTTAATTATTTAAATAGCAAAGTGACAAATACTCAATTAGGAATTTAGGATTCCACAAACAGCATTACAACAATAAGGCATTACGGCCTAATATGCATTATGCAATTCATAAAATACCTTTGCAATGGCAGATTAGGCAGGCCGCAAGCGATTAGGGCATTGCTGCATTAGGTGACAGTGTGAAGGCATTACCAATTTACGATTTGCGAAGACGATTAGGCGAAGGCGCAGGGAACAGGCGACGCACTAGCTGGCCAGCGAAGCGGCGAATATCGTCTATTTAGTATTTCAGTGGTTGCTGTGGTGTATGCACGACCGGCGACCCTTACACTCATGGGCGGCTGGGCAACGTGAGTGGTGGGTGTGCAACAACGTCTCTTTCAGTCTTTATGAGTTCAGTTATCGACTTTCATAAACAATTAACCCTATTTTAAAAAATATATATAATAAGTAATATATATATATATATATATATATATATATATATATAATACTCTATATGTCTTATGGCCTGTAGGCCCCCTATAGAGATGGGCCCTGGGCAGGTGTCCACTCTGCACCCCGTCAAGGCCGGCCCTAATTGACCTTTTGTGTTTGAATGAGCTGATAAATTAGTTATAAACAAATACTGCATTGTAATAGAGTTAGTAGTATTAATAAGAAGTAATATCTAATACAATAGAGTTAGAAGTATTAATAAAAAGTAATATCTAATACAATAATTAATAAGATATTCCGTATATAATTGTATCCGATACTATCGTCACCGGGTGTTAATCTTTTAAAAAAAAACTAATAATTCTATTTATTAATCAATTTTCAACAAAATTTCTACAAAAATCTTACTCTAGGTTTCAAGGGCGGTTTCCTGAGTACACAATTTCTAGTTTACTTGATTCTCTCATTCTCGTAAGCATATTCCTTTTTCTCTGTGTAATTTGAAGGGTTAGGGTTCATTTGAAGGGAATCACGAATCAGTAATGGAGGAGATAACTGAGGGAGTCAACAACATTAACATCGCCAGCGGTGACCTTCAGAAGAAGAACCGTATTCAGGTCTCCAACACTAAGAAACCCCTCTTCTTCTATGTCAATCTTGCCAAGGTATGATGTCTGAGACTGACAATGGTTTTTTCATTTGCATTTGGGGATGAATTTGTGTATAAGTGTATGCATGTGAAGTATTGCTGTATGTTTTCTGGATCTGAAGCTAAAAATGAGTAATCTCTTTGTTTGTTTGTGCGTTTGTGTGTGTATTACTGCTTATATATAATATGTTAAGTAGCATACATATATATTTGTGATAATGGGTATATGTGTGTGATTGGATAATTGATTTTGGGATTTGTGAGTTTTCTGCAGAGGTATATGCAGCAGCACAATGAGGTGGAGCTTTCTGGGCTTGGAATGGGTATGGCTCCATATCCCTGGCAGATTCTCCAGTTTTGGTTCCTTAATTCAACAACTATTTACGAATTTATGTATCCCTAACGATTGTAATATGTGTCTGTGTGTTTAGTTAGTGTCAGCTTTATCAATAAGAGACTATTTTGGACTGATATGCTAATACATTAATGCTGAGATGATTACAAGATAGCATATGAACATGATTGACAGTGTGTACGAAGTTATGTGCTCCCTGGATCATATAATAAAAACTGTTTAATACCTGAGTTGGCTATGATATCTCATCCTGAATTTTATTTTGTTCGTTTGGGTATCCTGCTTGAAGGATGTAGTTTGTTAATTGGGTGTTGAGATGAGCATTGATTCTAATTTGGATTAACTATTGTATTGTTTTATAATTTATACTTTTATTGGACAAAAAGGCTACATGAAGCTCCACAAGTTATATGCCTCTTACACTTTGGGCTATGGCCAAACATTTTCCTATTTTGTGTAGTTGATGAACTCCTGTTTGTATTGCAGCTATTGCCACGGTAGTCTCAGTAACTGAAATTCTGAAGAACAATGGATTGGCTGTTGAAAAGAGTAAGAATTTTAGTACTCAGTTACTTCATACTCCATAGTTGTTATCTCCCGAAATGCTGAGACAAATAATGGTTGTATTGCAGAGATCATGACATCTACTGTTGATGTTCGAGATGATTCAAGAGGGCGGCCAATCACAAAAGCCAAAGTAAGTTCTGTATATTGAGAATATGATCTAATTTTTTAGTAGTAGGACTGTAACTCTAGGTGTAACACACTAGCACTGCGGGTCTGCAGCCATCTATGTGTTCCATATATAGCTCTACTCTTCAATCACATTGATTTGTGGGACTCGGGATTACATGATTTCACATTCATTTAAGCAACTGACCACTTGAGTACTCATTTTCAATGATCTATTAAATGTATCTCGAGCTTGATAATGTGCCCGGTGTTCTCTTGTTTTTAGATTGAGATAGTGCTGGGGAAGAGTGAAAAATTCGATGAAACAATTGCTGCAGCAGCTGCTGAGAAGGACCAAGCTGGTGATGAACTGAGTTAAACATCATTCTCACCGACATCGTCTTCCTTCATGTTTCTTCTCAAGTCAATTTTTTTGGCTTAATGTTTTCCGTTGCTAATACCATGAACATGTTGCTGTTAGAATTGCTGAAATGAACATAACCATCGTTATGAAAAATGCAATTTTGTTTACTTGACATCTCTTCTTCTTCTTCTTCTTTTTTTTTTTTTTTTCATGTAATATTTATGACGGCTTGCTTCAAATTGAAAGCTGATTCCAAAGAGTAGGAAAACACACACTATCTAATCAGCATTTTCATGCTCAACCAATATCTTCTTGCATGCCTCATAACACATGAAAGAAATTCCAGCAGCAGGGACCAATTTCAGGCAGCTTGGCCCCAAACCCCTGTAAAGACCCAGGACACCTTCATGTTCCAGAATGCTTATAAGGGCATGAAGCATGTTGTGGTATTGCCTACCGTTGAGAGCTCCAGCTTGCATGTGTTTCCGAGCCACCTCGAGGGGGAAAGTCACGCCACCAGAGATGGCGCCGGCTGCTGAGCCAATCAACAGAGTTGCCATGCTCCCAATCTCTTCTTGCTTCAAGATCTGCCTGTAAGCTTTCCTTAATGTGTCATATGCATAATAGTTTGTGGCTGCATATGGAATCACTCCAATTAGGCTTGGAGTGAGCCCTCTGTATAGCTCTGCAGGCCCTTCCTCTTTCACGATTTTAATCAATGCATCAAACACGTTTTTGTATACACCCCTCTGCCATTTTTGCAGGCAGAAAAGTCAGTCAAAGAATCTAAACAGGAGATCGATTACATACAAGAACTGGATTTATGCAGCATACCTGAACAGTGAGTCGCGTTTTTAGCAGCTCGAGTGGGTAGGTGCACAACGTCGAGCTAATTCCAGCAACAGCGCCTGAGATCAGAGAAGCAGGTCCAGGTAATCTGGGCTGTTCATCTGGTTTAGCCGTCAATCGCTTTTTGAAGGTCTCGTATACAAATAACTGCATGCATCATCACAAAAATATACATCAATGGTGAATCATTTGAAACAGTGATTCTAATGTAAACAATAGACTAACCCAAACTGATACAGAGAAATGAGATACCATACCTCTATGGCCTTGCTTGGTGCCACTCTTATTACATTGACTAGATTTCCACTGAACAGCCCTTTCCACCCTTCATTCTTCATGATATTCTGAAACACTTCATTTGTTGAGTGCCCATAGTTCCCCACCATCATATGAGTCCTTATTGTCTCCAATGGAGCAACTGATGTCCTTGAGACCGCACCTGCAATTGCCCCACTGATCAACCTTCTCAAAGATGGATTCCCAACCTTAACCCTCCATCTAAGACCAACCCCTTTCTTCTTCTGTTTCTTCTGCCCCCATTGCTCTTTCACCTCCACAGCTTCAGTTCCCGCTAGCTCGGGGAATCCACTCTCCTTTAAACTGGCCTCGGGTGCCTTGTACTGCCCAAACACATTCAATCGTGGGAGATTTTCAGAAGAGCTTTGCAGACTATGGGATATCCCAAATCCCATCCCCATCTCCCACATACTTGCAAAGTATCCACCAGGGTGATAGCCTTCATCTTGGGGACACCACAGAAACCCAATTCCAGAATTCAGAAACAACCCATCTTCCTTCTCTCCAAAATCTCTTAATCTTCTCCTACCCATATCCTTAAATACCAAAACCAATCTAAATTTTTCTTTTGATCGTCACTCTGCTATATCCAAAGCCTGGATTCATAGAAGACTTAAGGTTCAACCTAATAAAAGCATACAAAAACCTCTTCGGTTTTCTATAACCTAGACAACTCTGAACTCCATAACCTGATATTTCACAGAAAACAGAAAAAGAATCAACTTTTGGCAAATGGGTAATGCAGAAATAGTGTTAAAATCCAATCTTTTATTGAACAAGAACAGAAAAAACCAAGAAATGATTGTTTTTGGCTACTGGATTAACACTGAACCATACCTAAAAGTTACATTTGGGTAAAATCCAGATGAACTTGAGAAGAATCTGTTGAATATAATAACAATGCTCTATGAATACATTGCTGATAAGGGGAAATCACAAAGCATGGGTGGAGATTACCAGGTGAGTTTTATTCTTTTCTATGTCCTGTTTCTTGGTATCTCCTCCTTCACTTCTTTTGGAGAGAAATGGTTGGAGGAGTGGTTTGTGTTTTTTTATTGTCCTAAACTAGGTAGAGTATACCAGTTATGTATCAAGATAGTGACACTGAGAAACACGTAAAATGAGTGTCATCATGCACGTTATAACTTGCCACTGTATCATAAAGGCCGTGCATCCTTTGTTTAAGCAACCATGCTTCCTTAATTTCCGTAACTGATATTTTTTTTGGTTAAATCACGAGGTGTCCTAAGCAAACTCTAACTGTAGGAGACACCTTTTAAGCTCGTATCATCTTCAGATTAATCCACGTTTGCACCGGGCCAGTCCAATTAAGGGGTGATGTGCTGGCTAGATTGATTTTTTCATATGAGGGGGGGTTTGAACTCCCAACCTCTCTTAAGAGATGAGAGTGTACGGCCGCTCACGTCAACTAAACAGGTTCCGTAACTGACGTTAAGTCATCGTTTTATCTATAAACTTGATATTTACGTGTAGGACATTAAGCTTAAGCTATCGTTCAATCTAATACGATAGTGCAACAAGTCATCCAAATATCTCATCAAATAAAAAAAGGTTTTCTATAAATAGTGCTCCGTATAAAATTTTTTAGTGGTTAATAGTTACCCATAAACATAAAACAATTAAGAATTATAGCATAAGCACAAAATGATCGTGATATTGCAAATTTGACCTCCCATCTTATTAACGCGATCAAAGAACCCAAGCACGAGGGTTGAAGGTGTAGAATCAGACATATTTATAAAGAGGCAAATTGCTGCGCTATCTGGTGGCAATGATTATTGTTTATTAATTTTTTTAAAGAAATATTTAAATTTAAGAAACTAGAGAAACATCTTTGAAACTTTTCTGTAAAATTGTGAGTGGAAACGGTTGGTGTGCTATCTGGATGGTGATGATTATTGCATGGCTACCATATGCCATTCTTAGGCTCTTAGCTAGTAATGTTTGGTTCTTGATTGAAGTTATTTATAATTTATTTTTACATAATATTAAGTTTAATAGTAGTATATAAAATTTATATATTTAAAAGTACATTAAAAAACTATTAAAAAAATTAAGTGACTTTATAAATAATACTACCTCCGTCCCAAAATAGATGTCTGATTCGTTTAACGAGGCTTGACTGGAGTTATTTTTACTCTAATTTTTCATAATATTAAATTTAGAATTAATATATAAAATTTATATATTTAGAAACTA
Source organism: Ipomoea batatas (assembly GCA_002525835.2). NCBI lineage: Eukaryota > Viridiplantae > Streptophyta > Magnoliopsida > Solanales > Convolvulaceae > Ipomoea > Ipomoea batatas. The sequence goes on from NXFB01000042.1 coordinate 355,357, forward strand.
CATTAAAAGTATTATTAAACACAAAAAATTAAATTTAAAAATAATAAAAAATTACTAAAGAAAATAAGCAACGAAGAAAGAGTTGGTTTGACCAATGAATAGTAAATATGACAGGTAAAATGGGACAGAGGGAGTAGTAAATAGCACTAATAAAATAAGGGAGTGGAAGTGATATAATAGAATGCCATAAACTTCATAAATGAATACAACTAATAGAGAAAACTTTTATTGAAAAAAGAATAATTATTTCTTCCATTTAATATGAAGAAAAAAGTTAGAACAAAAACTGTGGCTATTCTAATTGTACAGTCTATATATACACAAGCAAGCATGGATCGAACCGGGTGAGTATAGGGATATAGCACGACTCTCGTACATAAAAGTTATAAGTCTAAGTGTCTGACTATTATCAACACCTCTGTTGAACCAGTCGCACAAGATCTTTCTAGTACAGTTTATCTCTCTTGTGTAGTTTGCAAGCTATTACACATGAATGGAACTCAAATAATTTTTTTTTTTAAAAGTAAACATCAAAATATCAGATGACTATTTTGAATATTTTTAGTACAACTACAATTATAATCTCAAAAATGGAACTACTCTGTCTTTTGAGTCAAATATGACCACATGCTACAAACCTGTTGTATCTATCATCTTCATCTTCCTCTAAATGTTTCATCTCTGATCCAAGCCACTCCACCATCCTATAAATTTCCTCAGACAATGGATGAGACTTGTCATCTGATGAAAACCCATGCAGATTCAGAGAATCATCAATGCTTCCTACATCAACCCAACTAAATGCTACCTCTTTCTTCACTCCCCTAGATCTCATCCCTTTTCTGATGTTTGCTACCTTCTCCCACTGCCCCTTCTCAGCATACAAATTCGACATCAACACGTATGAACCTGAATGCTCGGGTTCCAAAGCAATCAGGGCTTCGCCTACCCTCTTAGCCATCTCTACATTGCCATGGGTCCTGCAAGAACCAAGCAGGCTTTGAAGTACAGAGATTCCTGGTCCTCCTGGAATTCGGGACATGAATTGTTCAGCCTCGTTTAGCCGCCCTGCACGGCCCAACATATCAACCACACAAGAGTAATGCTCTGCAGATGGTTTGATTGAGAAATCTCTTGTCATTGAGTTAAAAATCTCGATCCCTACATCAACTATTCCTTTATGACCACATGCTGTCAAAACAGAGAGAAATGTTATGGAATCTGGCTTCACGCCTTTCTGCTTCATCTCTTCAAACAGAGAGATCACAGATTCATAATCTCCATGTCTTGAGTGGGCCGAAATCATGGCTGTCCATGAAACTTGGCCTTTCTCAGCTATCTCATGAAAAACTCTTTGGGATTCAAAGATACTCCCACGCTTTGCGTACATGTCAAGAAGGGCACCGAAAGTAACTGGATTAGTGTTCAGGCCGAGCTTTATCAAGCAACAATGACATCGCAGTCCATGCTTCAAAGAAATGGATTCAGACGAAGCAATTGCACTCAAGACACTCCCAAATGTATATTCATTTGGTCGTGACTCCATCATAGCGGATGAAAATATCTGTAGAGCATCTTGATACATCCCATTTTGAGCATACCCTGAAATTAAAGCATTCCAAGAGATGATGTCTTTATGGTCAAGCTCTTCGAAGACCTTCCTTGAGTCTTCCAAAAACCCAAACTTACCATACATGGTTATAAAGCAATTGACAACATTTAATTCAGAGAAAAAGTTTGACTTCATACAAAATCCATGAACCATACAACCTTCTGATATCATATTGTTCATTGTTAGGGCGTGAATTAGTCCAACAAATGTGACATCATTAGGATACACCCCATTTCTTCGCATCTCATTAAACATTGCCATAGCATCCTCTTCACTCATGGAAAGCATTGTTGTCCAAGATACAACATTTCGTTCAGTCATCCTTTGAAAAATCATCTTTGCATCATTTATATCCCCACTCTTGGAATACAATGCCATCAAAACATTGCAAACCGAAACATGAGTTCCGTAGGCCCTCTTGATAGCAAAACCATGTATCTGCTTCCCAAATTCCAAATCTCTTTGCTGCCCACAAGCTGAAACTGCACTAGTTAATGACACGTGATCTGGTTTCATGCCTTCTCTAACCATTTCAATGAACCCCAAAATAGCTTCCAATGCATAACTCCCTTCCTGTGCATACCCTGAGAGGAGGGCATTCCATGAAACCAAGTCTTTACTTGGCATTTCACAAAATACTCTTTCAGCTTCTACAATTTTCCCCCACTTCAAATACATAGTTACAAGTGCATTCCCAATAAAAATCTCAAATTCCAATCCGGACTTCATTACACAAGAATGCAACTGACTTCCAAATATGAACATTTCTTGAGCCGTACAATGAGAGAGTGCTGTTGTATAACTCACTGCATCGAAAGTAACCCCAAGTGCATGCATTCTATGTGCAAAACACAATGCATCTCCTCCATTTTCACACCCAGAAAGCACCGTATTATATGAAACAGTATCAGGATTCTCCATGTCCTCAAAAATAAGCATGGCATGACTGAACTGTCCAGATTTGCAATACATATTCATCAATGAATTCGGGACGGTAATATAAGAAAAGAATCCACTTCTTATAGTAAGACTATGTAATTGAGACCCAAATGTCAAGTCACCTTTGCAAGCCTTGAGAGCTAGCGCAATGGCAACCTCATCAATCTCTGAGACACCCATTTGAAACTGTTTCGTGAAAACTTTAAGAGCTTCAAATTGGCTCTGGTGAATAAAATTAAGCATGGAATGGTGTATAGACTTAAGAGCTGGTCTAGGACTTCTATCAAACACGTGGTGCTCATTCTGAAAAGAGCACAATGTCTTCACCAACTGCGACGGTTGTCTGGCTATTCTCTGGAGAGCTTTGGGATTCAGTTGGCAGGTAAACATTGGAGACAATAAACTCTAATGGCAATGAACCCAGCCCACATAAATATTTGAGAGAGAAAAAACCAACTGAGACTAACAACTTGATAAATTCTCACCCTTTAGAACCCAGGTTTCATGCTTCCAGAAAGCACAAGTAGCAATGGAGATTCACTGCCAATTA
>NXFB01000042.1:367240-377477 GCA_002525835.2 Ipomoea batatas
GATGGTAATAAACCATAAATCTTGCACTTTTTTCTTGTCAATGAGACAACCAGTACAATATATGAGTTTACGAAATCATGTACTCTTTTCTTCAACTAGGTTTTTTCCACGCGATTTTTCTAGTGAAGTTTTTTATCGAGACATAAATATCATTACCCATAAATCTTGCACTTTTTTCTTGTCTAGGTTTTTTCCCACGGGGTTTTCCTAGCAAGTTTTTAATGATGAGACACGGTTGTGGACAAATAATTTCCAAGGGGGAGTGTTATAAATAAATAATAAGTGGACATTATTAGTATAATGGACATAACGCTCCGTCATTAATGTTGTAATTATTGTATCCATTACACTTTATATAGATTCTCCCGAAATTTTTTCACAAAGAGTGCTCACTTAGCTTGCCACTTGAGTTACCTCATTGGGTTATATAAATTTTATTGTTAACCAATAAAAATGACCTTAAAAACTCTATTCAATAAGAAAATGACGCGTAGGTATTACTATCAACCAAGTCTAACCTTGGCCACAATTGTTATACCATGGATCATATTCCATCTTACTTTGTGGATCCTAGTCCAAAAATTATGTATTTACAATTAACATATTGCCAAAGACCTTGTAGTCTAGTGGCATCCAGTGTCCCGGTTAACACTCCCACATGGATGATGTGAGTGAGTTCAAGATGAATCTTGATCAATGATATAATTTGTCCCTTCGGCAGATGAATCTTGATCAATGATATAATTTGTCCCTTCGGCAAGGGTAGGTTGAGCCTTTACCCAAGGTCAATGTATGTGGAAGACTGTTGAGCATATAATATATAAATATAATGTAATCCAACTATCAGCTTAGGTTTTTAGTTAATATAGATCACATGCTTCAATTTGGTATTAGAGTCAACCCTATACCAAAAGTGAGGTTTAAAATTCCAACTCTACTATAAATACAATAAATATTACTCCTTATTATAATATAAATTATTATTATTCTATAAATTTTGGCTATAAAATAGTCATCACTTGTAATGATTACCAATTTGATCGCACCTGGCCTGTATTATTGTTGCAATGATACATTTGAAGTGGATTTACATAGATTCTTTGCCCACAATTTACTTAGATTCTGATAGCCCCATTTCTTTCACTAAAACTTATCCGCTCAGCTTAGAATTGGCATGGGGCGTTGACATTTTCATATCGCATGCAGAAAATGGCACCGTTGCCTGCCATTAAAGCATCTACCTTGCAGAGGTTGAGATTTGATCAAATCAAACCAATAATGCAACTTATATTGTGGTGCGGTGTTTTGAAGAGTCGAATCTAGCATCTTGTCATTAAAACATGATGCATGTTAACTGATACGCAAGTGTAAGGAAATAAAGTTGAAGGGCCATGGACGGTTGTTATCTTGGACCACGAATGGTAACAATTTGAAAGTTAAAGGACCAAAGGTGGTCAATTTAAAAGTTTAGGACTAAACACAGTAAAATTACTATACTCGAAAATTCTATATGGCATTTGATCTACCTCTCATGTTTATTTGGAATTGTAAACTATTATATCAGAGTGAAGTTTACACAGTGTATATCATCAAATAATTGTGATAGGTTTCGGTCATTAACTAAAATAAGATATGATGAGTTGACATCCTATATTAATATGTACATAGCAGTAATGACGTCAATATCTCGTCATCGATTTCAAACTTATTTGACCAAGTTACAAACAGACACATACACATATATCCAGCGTAGTGTTCAGATGTGTCCTAAAACATGCATTACCTGATACCTTAATAATTCAAGGCCCGACATTATTATTCATAATGTTATCAGAACTCAATAATATATATGGACCTCAAGAATCACTAAAGAAAATGCTAATTGGATCTCTATAATCTTGTAATAATAATGCTCTTCAAGCTTGAACTTAACATGAGTGTTCTTTTCCGACAAATACAAGTGGTTGAAAAATTAGTATAAATTGACTTGCCACTAATCCCACACAAGAAAGTTAAATTGCATTGGAAAAACCTTATGCGACGGGTTTGATCAATAGAGTATAGTAATAATAGAACTTATGATTTTTAAGTATGAGAATCATGTTTCATCCACTTGATCACATCTTTCAGGACTGTAAGGTAACACTGTATTTATTGAACTATATATGCAAGAAACCATAAACTAAAATGTATTAATTTATTATAATCAATAATCCATAATATACATTTTGAATTTTGATTATCAAACACATTGTGACTAAGAATTAATCGTTAAAATTAACTTATTACAAATCAATAATTAATACATGAAACAAGTTGATGTGTATAGGACATCTTCAATAGTTAAAGTTTTTTCACAGTTTTTGAAGTACCAAATAAGAAAGACATGTGAGGGCAAGAAAAAAAAAAAAAAACGGGGCTGACAACAAAATTTAGAAAAAAAAAGAAGGAAAAAGATAGAATTACACATCCAGTATATATGCACGTGCCTACTGGGCACGATTCTTACGCTCCACACGCAAGAATCTAGATTTGTCTTTCTTTTTCTCTCAATAAGCGAGCCCCACAAAAAACTCAAAATTGCAGGAGAACAATCCAAACAAAAACTACTTCTCCCATTAGTTTTTTTTTAGTACTACTGATCTTTTACAATGCAACATCGGTTCATAACTACTTTCTCCCATTAGTTAAAAATAAACCTTTTAATTTTTTGCTATTTTAATTTTAATTTTTTTAAAAAAAATCCCTATTGAGAATGTCCTAACTACTTTCATTGATAAGTGGTAGTGTAGAGAGATATATGATTGCCGCGTTTTTTGTCACCACGAGAATATAATGAATTTAGATTATTATGTGAATGAATATGACTTTACTGTAACATGAACCAAATAAATAAATAAATAATTCCATTTTAATTTTTTAATATATACACTATTAAAAAAATAAAGGATATTCCATATATGATTCGATCCATCCTAATGTTGTTGGGTGGATCTTTCAATTCACTGCCTTTCTCCCTTCAATTATTTTCTCCTCTTTTAGCTTTTGTGAGTGCATATCTTACAGACAACTCTTTATGCTCATCAGCCAACCACAGTACTGTGTACAGTTAGAGGAGATTTGAGAAGTGGCAAATAGACCACGCATCCCAACATGTGTAATTGATTGCATTCCTACTTGTATATTTCTTGGATAATAAGGTAAATATATATACACAATTTTATCTGTTTATGTGATTTTATTTTATTAATACGTAATAAAAAGTTCATCCATAGTTGATGAATATGAAAGTAAAATTATGATTATTTAAACTCATTCAATCCATATATAAGACTATAAGAGCATATAGCTATGTGTATGAAAACATTTTACAACTCTAGAAAAAGAATTTTTTGGGATATGTGTTAAGATCATGAGCTTACCACTTACGCCAAAAGTTATAGCTAATAGCGAATACATAACTTTATTTTCTTATAGACTGTCATCACATTTTCGAGCCGTCAAGTGCTGGACTTGACTTTTATTAACCTCTGCTAAACAGTAAAGGTACAACTTTAATTTGTCTTCATCTATATCCTACCAAAAGTTAAAGAGCGTTTCTAAGAGTGATTGAAGTGACAATCCACTTTTCTAACCACTCTTTGAATTCTAAGTTGGTATACATACAAGAAGGCTAAAAAGAAATGAATTGGAGCAAGATTACTCTAAATGATGGAAAGTTTGGCTAATTAATTAATTAGGAAAAGCTTGTTGTTAATTACATGTTTACTTTTGCATTGTAACATGATAAAAACAATAATAACATGGTGAAAATACTTGTCATTACAGCATGAAAATGGAATGAAAATAATATTTTTTAAAAATACATGATGATAGAACTGTGGGTATGATGGGGAGTGGGAGCCACAGGTTGTGGGTGAATGGAAGAAGAAAATGAGTGGCAGTTGGGAATGGAATGATAAACTATTAATTTTTTTCTCTCTCAATTTCTCACTTAATTCTAAGAAGTAAAAAATTCCTAGAGTTTGATTGAGAAGATTTATAATTCTATAAAATTACAATTCTTCAAACAATTCCTCAAATTTAAAGAATTAAAAATCTCCCTCAAATTTAAAGACTAACAATTCATCATCCACGTCTACAGTCGTTCAATTTGCACAAAAATTCGATACAACAGATACTGCACTTTCAATTTCACTCGAAATGAAAATATAATATTCAATTCCAGCCATGTGATAAGGTTGGTGGAAATGGAGGACAATGCCAAGTGGCTAACTGGCTATGTGTACAACATGAGTTAAAAATGTTGCCATGCATTATTGATTGGGATCACTTTAATTTGCTTCTTCTTTCCCAAAATCATTTAATATATGAACAATTAATAATTTATAAACTTCATATTTCTCTTGATGATCGACACATGGAGCTTCTAGACCTACAGCAAAAAGATGAACAAATAGTGTGTTATGTTTATAAAATAATTCTTTGAATAGAATAGAGTCAACAAATTAAACAATATATATAAAAACTGTATATAGGTAGCTGAGCTGCTGCATGAAGTGTGGAGCACAAACTATAGAATTTTCAATTTTGGACTGAGTGATGACAGTAAAGTAACGTTGTTGGGTTTTTGACCATGATCTCTTCTCCTGTGCCTCGTGCATGTTCTATGTTGCTTTAGTGGCTGTTTTGCATTATCATATGTTTTCCAATACATTGCACAAGGCATGTTCCAGCTGGCCGGAATTGTAGTGTGTGTGTATATATATATATATTTTGATGGATACCCCCGAGTGGAGTACCCAGTAGGAGCATGCTTAGGCACTCGGGACTTGCAGCCTATCCAAGAGACCGGTGGGACTCCAGACCCGGGCGCGTACACAAGTGCAGAAGGCCTTAAGGCATTCGCGGCCGATCAACACAATGTGTAGACTAGGCCCCGAGTCTAGGAAGTTAAGATCCTCGTCAAGGACGGTGTCCAAACCCAATCGCACACCCTTCTACAGTATATAAATTGTGAACATTTAGTATGTAAATTGTGTATTTTGGATTCGAGTACCCGGCCGGGCACATAATAATTTGTCTGATTTATACTCTTTTGGGCAGGCCGGCATGAAAGAGAAAACGATTTGACATATTTCATACTTGCTAAAAAGTTAAAATATTAGGGGCAACCTCAGAAAGTTGTCGGGTTAGACGTTTGATTTGAAAATAATACAATTTCAAGTTCGACTCCCAGTAAGAGTAGTCTACTGATCTCTTGGTTTGAGTCAATTAGCTATGATCAACTTAAGTAACATATTTAAAATCCTCAACATACATTTGTTATATAAATGTTCAACCTACATTTTGAAAATCAATTATTCAATTTATCATTTACTTATTAACGATTTTGAATACACACACATCAAATTCATCCCCTCACTTAAAAAACTACAAATTCGCTCTTATTCAATTAGATATATCAATCTCACCCAAATTAAAATAATGCTTGAAAACCACTACCCACACCTCAACCCAATTTATATTATGTCAATCTCTCAATAGCCAACACAATATATAGTCAACATTTTTATATCCTTGGAATCCTCGGCAGATCAGACTTCATATTATTCCTCCAGATTATGGATAAGATTGCATGTGGCGATATTGGATGGTTTCTGTCGGCGACTCCTTAACTTTTTCAAAACGTGAAATTGATGATTGGGCACCCTCAAGCAGCCACATCCCTCCTGCCGGCTCGCTCTACATATTGGTGATTTATGACCGATCGAGCACAACACGCACCATGGAGTCGGCACATGGATGCCATGACCGAGCCCATGGCTTGTTTGCCCATGGCTGTCTGTCAATAGAAATAGTTTGTTGACGATCCGTGAAGTACTGTTTGTTTTTTAACGAAATAAAATACCNTATATATATATATATATATATATATATATATATATATATTAACCAGCTAGGCTCTTTTTGAAGAGCATTATTGGTCGAAAATATTAATCGTAAAGTCCAATATAAATTGCATATTCTAGCTGTGAAAATTCCAGTAAGTATTAATTTATTAGTAACATTAATTATTGTGCTTATTAATTGATTTATTTCTTTAATTTCATTCAGTATTTTGTTAGGATCCAATAGTTGGTCAAATAGTCCTCTGTAAAAGAGTAACTTACAATTATTATAAAGACACACACATATATAAAGACACACTTATTATTTGGGAAAAGTGTCAAATTGGCCACGGCCCCTAAGTGGGGTGGATAGTGCAATTAGGCTCTCTAACTGAAAAAAGCTCCATTCAAGCCCCCTAAACCGGTAAAAAAGTGCAATTGAGTCCTAAATGACTTGTTTATCAGGTTACTACTCCTTGGACTGAAATTAAGTGCAAAACTTTATAATTTGTATCAGATTTGGTCATAATGTCAAATTAATTTGTATTCTATAAATAATTTTAATAATTTTTAATTTTTTAAACAAAAAAAACCAAAAAAAAAACAAAAAAAAACAAAAACAAAAACAAAAGTTGGCAATCCCAGCTGGGGACTGCAGACTTTTTTTTTTTTTTTCAAAAACATTATTTAAATAATTATTTTTATATTATTAAAAAAGTTGTAAAATTATTTTAAATAATTTAAAAATAATTATTTAAAATAATTTTAAAAAAAATAAAAAATAGAAAATTACATTTTTCGTCTCTAAAGGAGAAGTGAGCACAGAAAAAAGAAAAATGCAATGCCAACATATTCGTCCGTGAGTTATACTAAAATTGTAAATTTCGTAAATTTCATCCCTAATGTTTTATTAATAAAGGCACAAAAAGTGCAACATCAATTATAACTTAGGGACGAAAAATGCGTATGGCCAACACTTGGGGACGAATTCTACAAATTAATTTGACAGTAGGACCAAATTATTAAACGGCCGGTGGCTGTTTTTTAATTTGTTTTAATTTTTTTTATTTATAATAAATAATATTTTTAATAAATAAAAATATTTTTTTGAACTGAAATAAATAAAAATATTTGTTTTGAAAAATAAAATAAAAAATGAAAAGTGTCAAATTAGCCCCCTAAACTGGGTGGATAGTGCAATTTGACCCCCTAACTGAATTTGACCTGATAAACAAGTCATTTAGTACTCAATTGCACTTTTTTGCCGGTTTAGAGGGTTTGAATGGAGTTTAATTTTTTTTTTTTTTTCAGTTAGGGGCCTAATTGCACTATCCATCCGACTTAGGGGGCCAATTTGACACTTTTCTCCTTATTATTTATATATGAAAACTTTATATGCTAATTATTATAAATAAAAATAAATAGCGACACTTTCACAAATCATAAAAATAAATAGCGACACTTTCACAAATCGAGAAAATAAAATTATAACTCTATTTATAAGAATACCACCACTATTATTATTTATAGTAGTCAACATCTTTATTATTATTTGACATTATACAATTTTCCATGAAGTATTTGTGATATTTCTGTTTTTAATTATAATTAATTATTGCTATTTAAAAAAATTCATGAAATTATTTGAAAAAAAAATCATTTTAATAAATATTCCTAAAGCTGTATTACATGTGTCTTCTACTTTTTATATAGGAGGTATTTGATAGTTAGCTAATACTCGCTAAAAATTGATTGGATTATCGAAGAGCTAATAATTAATTGTGCGTGTTAGCGGTTTTGACTAGCGATAATATTGATGGTATGTGTGAAAGTATTTGATAAATTAGTTATTTATGTTTTTTAATAGGTAACATATGTAAAATTACTCAAACTTTTATTTAAAATAAAACACTACTTTCAAATTTCATATAAAAGATTTTTTTAGCACTTTTGGTCCATGAGTATTGTGGTACTAACAATTTTGATCCACAACTTTTAAAACTTGCATAATTGGTCTACGAGTATCAATTTCTTATCACAAATGGTCATTCTTATGAAATCTCCGTTAATTTATCAACGACAAAATGATTTCGCTTTATATCAAAGGTATAATGGTCTTTTCATTTTTGTCAATTTTTTACTTTCGTACTTTTGGTTCCACAAGTATCGTGGCACTAACAATGTTGATCCACAACTTTCAAAATTTGCATATTTGGTTCATGGATATCAAATTTTTAGCACAAATGACCCTTCTAGTGAAATCTCTATCAATTTTTCACCGAAAATCATTTTCCTTTTTATAGTAGGGGTATAATGGTCTTTCCATTTTACTACCATATTTTCTCTTTCATATTCGTAAGCAGTTTTCTATATCTTATCTCGGGATTATCCTATATTCGGCTTCACCTCTACACAGTCTGATTCTGGTCTTGAAAACATCCACCAAGTGTTTTGCGTTGGTGACTTGATCACCCCATTGCGAGATTTTGATATATGGTAAGTGCTTCTATGGATGAATTCCATTCGCAATTAGTCATGAAACATGCCACGGAAGGGTGGGCCAACACTTGTTCTTGTGGACACCATTGCACCATTTTGGCAAGCTCACTGGCTTGAAGGCTAAGCCTTTGCTAATGAACGTCAGAGCTCACTAACCCGTGAGCTATATCTTCGACTTTTTCTTGTCTCATGATGATAATACTCCTGAATGATATGTACACCACAGAATATGTTATTCCAATGAAAAATTGACGAAAAGGAAAAGACGATTATACCCCTACTATAAAGGTAAATAATGTTTTCGGTGAAAAATTGATAGAGATTTCACTGGAAGGGCCGTTTGCTCTAAGAAATTGATACTCGTGAACCAATTATGCAAGTTTTGAAAGTTATGGATCAACAATGCTAATGCCACAATACTCGTGGAACCAAAAGTGCGAAAAACTAAAAATTGATGAAAAAATACCATTATACCCTTGCTATAAAGAGAAAATAATTTTTTCCGTGAAAAATTGACGGGGATTTCACCGGAAGAACCATTTGTGCTATGAAATTGATACTCGTGGACCAATTATGCAAGTTTTAAAAATTATGAATCAAAATTATTAGTGTCACAATACTCATGGGACTAAAAGTGCAAAAAACTCTTTAAAATTATTACAGAGTAATACATTATGGTAAAATCTTGTGTGAGACCGTCTCACGGATCTTTCCGTGAAACGGTCTCACACAAGTGTTATCTTTGCCTTAATACTATATGTCGATTGTTGAGTCGCAAACGATACAATATGATGGAATATTTGGGGGCCAATTACTTGTGCATATTCCACACAGAATACGAAGTGTATTTTTTTTTTTTTTAAAATACAAGTGTTATTATTAGTGTTGTTGTTATTATTGTTATTATTATTATTATTATTATTATTATTATTATTATTATTATTATTATTATTATTATTACGAATGATTGAACAGATGTTTTTTATAAAAAATAATAATAATAATAATAATAATAATAATAATAATAATAATAATAATAATAATAATAATAATAATAATAATAATAAAATCACTACTTTTTAAATAATTAATTTATCCACTACTCTGAATGGATGGACAGCTGTTATTCTAGGAATATGTTCAATTAAAAGTCAGGTACGCAAAATAGAATATATTATTATAGTGNCCGTGCCGCGAGACGTCGAGAAGTGCAAGCTTCGAGACATCATGCCGGCAGCGAGACCGCACTGGTCCGCGAGACATCGGACGCGCGCGCCGGCCCGGGCCGCGCGATATCGCACTCGCACGCGAACGACCTTCGAGAGGTTGACTCCGCTGAGCTTCGAGACATCGAACTACCTCTCGATGGGTCAGTTCGTTTTGATGTCTCGAACATACGTGGTCTGAGATGGAAAACTCGTTCGGAATTTTGGCTTTTCCGGACGACATTCGTGCCCGCAGGTGCCGGCGCACACAAGTTCAAGCCTTTCGAACTCATTTTGGGATTTGATTTGCACTCCCCCTGCGCGCGAGAGAGAGCCTCTATGCCATACAAGTCAATTAGCCTTAAAAAGGCTCTTGTATTTATAGTGGGGCAAATCCTCATTCCCAACCAATGTGGGACAAAGCTAATAAGCTTTTTCTCACTTAAAATTCCATCTCAAATGGGTCTACTTTGAGAACCAATTTCTCATTCACCCATTATCCATTTTGAGCGTATAATATATCGATCTCTTCGTCTCACTACGAAGAATCCGAATCCACTTTGACCCGACCCAAATCGGATGTGGACCCTACATATATTCATACCACAAAATGGCCACTTAAAATGCCATTTTAGTGCTATT
>NXFB01000696.1:24453-37057 GCA_002525835.2 Ipomoea batatas
TAATTGAGTTGAGGCGAGAAATGATGAATTACAATGATACGGAGTAAATTACGTGTAATTAGACGAAATCTCCCTTTAGTTCCGAATCTGATCAAGTTTCCATTGCGATTTAAAATATATGGAGTACATTTTATTACATGTTGTTCTACTATATCTTGAACAAAATTTCTCTCTACTTTAGGGATTTAAATGTAAAATTTGTTTATTTAATCAAATTTATAGGTAAACAAAATCTAGTGTTGAAAATATCAAGGAGAGTTTGCAAGAGAAAGAGTTCACATATAACTACAATTGAAGTTTCAAACACATACACAAGGAAAACCTTTGAATCCATACATTGTAGCTTCATTACACATCTTTAATTATTCTTTAACAATATTAGTAAGCCCATTACAGATTTATAGACATGCTATTTTTTAACAAAATTAAGTTAACTTTTACCTATTTATCAATTGTCATCAAAATCGCATTAAGAAGACTTCATTAACTTTGAAATGAATTGTTATAACATAATTTTTTTATTTTTGATTCTAATGATCTACAACAATACTCATCTTTAATATTGCTTTTTATCACTGTGAGCATAAATATAATATAAACATAAATGTGCAGTCCAACTATCAGCTTAGACTTTTAGTTGGAGCACATGATTCAATTATCACAAGTTGAAAATACTTATTTTGATTATGTTGAAAATAATCATTATATTTTATATTGATTAATTTTATATATATAATCAAATTATCATCAGATTCCAAGTAAAAGTTGCATATTCGACTATTTAGGTTGAAATTTAGATTGTTCTTTAAGTTAACATGGACAAAATAATATAATAATTTAAAATAATTTTTTTTTAAAAAGTAGGAGGAAGCTATAACTAATTTTTTCGTTGCATGGTGACAGAGATAACCGACTCACCTGCTTCCATCATTGTGCGATGAAAAAAAGAAGGCCTCCATTGTTTCATGAAGGGATAAGATAGATGACGTAAGTAATTTTAACTATGTTATCGCACTAAGAAAACTTTAAGTTATCTTTGCTATTACAATTTTTTTCTTATTTTCAAAATGCCATATCACAAAATTTATAATTATTCACTATTCACTTTTCATCCATACAATTCTTTATCATCTTTCAAAAGTGGTCTCACTTTCATAGCGCCTTATTAAAAAATTATTTTTTATTATAAATTAATAACTATAATTATAATAATAAAATAAAAAAGTGAATTGCAACTGTGTTGCAATTTTGACATTATAATTGCAACACCTTATATAAAAAAAAATAAAAGGAAAATGTAAATTTGTGAGTCTTGAATGCAAACGAATTCTTATATGGTTTCAACTTTATTGTTAAACAAATTATTTATATATATTTAATTCTGTATTAGAGACAAAATAGATAATTACAACAGTGCACGAAAAGTAAATGAACTATAATATGTTTACGCAATTCGGAGAATTCCTCCTACGTCTGCGGGGCCACACAAAGGTGAAATCCAACTCTACTAGATGATTACAGATGATACACAGGTCAACAGATTTCCATACACCGTATAAGCTAATGTTTCACACACCAACAATCATCATCATCTTCTAAGTTAATAGTTACGTAGGAATTACTGTTCTCAACTTCTTCACCTTTCTTGAACCAATGAACAAGTCTTCTGCTTCTTGAAGGATACCAGATTACATCATATGTCTATTCTAGATAGCAATCTAAAATAAAATAAAGCTGTATAAACTTTTTACAGACTTTACATATTAAAACAACAGGGTCAAATGTTAGAACAACAGGGAGGATTGGCGTTAATTATATTTGTATTATCCACAGCTCCAACATCTCTGAAAAATCATCACCTATTTATACTTGACGCTGTTGAAATGATCTTGCATAGTTGCATGTAGATCTCCTTGAATCATGGAGAAACAACCACTTAAATCTTTCCCTAAAATATCTGATCACATACATCTTTGCTTGAACAATTATCAGCAACTTCTTAACCACAATTAATATGAGACCTTAGGCTTTTAATTAAGGTTAAAGTGTCATCTAGCACCATGAACTATATCCAATTATTCATGCCACACCCTGAACTTTCATATCGTATATATCGAGCCGCAAACCAAAATAAAAAATTCACCTAGAACTTTTAGCAGGTTTCCGGGTCTTCCTGCTGACATGGCGCAAGTTTTCAAGTGATGTGGCATTTCTTTTAACCTTATGTTGTCCATGTAAGCATTTACATATTAAAAATATTTTTTTTTTAAAATACAAACAAAAAAAATTAGCATTTCTATAAATTTGGAAAATTGAAAAAGTACTAAACATACAATAAATTAGCCAAAAAATATAAATTCTGAAAAAAAAAATGAAACATTGGAATTGCAAAATTGAAAAGTATACATTATGAAAATAAAGAGAATAAAATTCTGGTAATTTTAATATAATAATTTTGTTTTTTTTTAAATGTTAAATATGTAAATGCTTACATGGACAACATAGGTTAAGAGAAATGCCACATCAGACGCCATGTCAGCAAGAAGACCTGGAAACCTGCTAAAAGTTCTAGGTGAATTTTTTAGTTTGGTTTGCGGCTCGATATATACGATATGAAAGTTCAGGGTGCGGCATGAATAATTGGATATAGTTCATGGTGCTAGATGACACTTTAGCCTTTAATTAATTATAATAACCAATGAAGACCAATAACAACTAAATAAAACTTAAGACAAATATATTGCCAATTAAATATCCTATACATATTAATGTTTGCACTTACAGAAAAGCTAACTACGATTCGCAAGGGAAAAAATATTTCAGGTGTGTGGATGGCCTTATATGTTATATGATTGACTTGATCGAGATAGTGTTAACAAGAATTGAACTTACGACTTTATGATCAAAAATCATGTTCTAACCACTAAGAAGGTGTTTGGTTAGCAATAATTGTAATTATTTTTCGATGTTATTCAGTAGCCATAAAAAAATTATATTGTTTTGTTGGAGGGAATTGTAATTTCTTACACACCAATTGAATTGAAATTCATAGCCCTCATCCCAATCCCTCACGGCCCCACCCCACCTCCATGAATTGGAATTCAACAACTGAAAGGAAAGGAAAAAGATGAAATTGACACATTTGCCCTTGATTATTATTATTATTATTATACAAGTACATTTTAGTTTTTATATCACTCATTTCTTTCCTATTACCAAACAATGTAATTTGAATTCCACCTTATTCTTTTCACACATAATTATAATTCTAACCAAATGCCATGTAATCCTATTCATTCTTACCAAATAATTGTAATTTGAATTTCAACTTTATTCCCACTTTATTATTTTCTCATAAAATTACAATTCCTTTCTTCCCTAATTCCTTCCCCCAACTAAACATCCTATTTGGGCACCCCCAAGAGGGGGTTTTTGGAGGAGTTTTTTCAAAAGAAATAATTAGGATGGAGTTTTTACACTAATAGGGGTGTGGTTTTTTGGTAGTTATTTCTCGTGCAAATGTCACATTTTTGTGAAACCGTTGAATGAGGAAATTAAATAGGAAAAAACTGTCATCTCACTCTGCGTTTGGTGCACTGTCGCGCCCAACATGGCATGTGCAGTGCACACGCCAGCTGGGAGGGAAAATGAATACTTTTTTTATTTATAAATTGTGTTGTCAGAATTTATTTTTTTCTTCTCTCTTCCCTACATGTTACTGTAAAAACACTAAAAATCTCTTATTATTGAGGTTGTTTTTTTTTTCTTTTTTTTTTTCTTTTTTTTTTTAAATACTATCAAAGGGAGTCACATATGTATCGACTAAGCATAAAGTGCTTGATATTATTGAGTTTGCTCTACTATTTTTTTTTTCTTTTTTTTTAAAGATTAAATTTCCAACCCAAAAACCCCATGCTTTGGCCTGACAGGGGATAGGAGAGGTCATATTTTTCTAGTTTCTAGGAAAAATGACACTTTTTCCCTCTATGTTATATGTATATAGCACTTTTTCCTCCTGAGTTATTAAAGTGACGGTTTTTTCCCCTGTGATGTTAAATTGACATTTTTACCCTTAAAAATAACTATCTCATTTGTTTTTCTTCTTCAACAAATTATTATTTATATCTATGGATGATCACGATTCGGTTCGAACCTAACCAAACATTGTAGCAATCATACCGAAATAGTATGGACGATTCTAATTACGATTCAGAACCGAACAAATAAAATAAAATAATTGTTGAGTCGTGAACGGGAACTGAGCCACAGTCATATATAGAGAAAATGATCAAACACTTATTTTGATAAATCGGTACGGTTTTGTTCCAATTTCGATTTTGAACTGCCAATCAGAACTTATGTATTTATTTTTATAATTTTATTTCTTATTTAAAAATAGTCTAAATTCAATAATTATTTTATTTTATTTTTTTCGGTACTGAATCGTAACCGTCCATACTATTTAGGTTCAATTGCTACAGTATTCGATAAGGTTCGTATCGAACTGTGATCTTTCATACATATTAGTAATAATTAATTCGAAAATAAAAATAAATGAAATAGTTATTTTTAAGGGCAAAAATGTAAATTTAACATTACAAGGAAAAACTACCACTTTTAAAATAAATAAAGGGAAAAAACTATCACTTTAATAACTCAGGAGAAAAAGTGATATATGAACATAACACACAGGGAGAAAAAATGTCTTTTTTTTTTTTTTTTCTCTAATACTACTATTTGCCACATGTATTGATTGCATCGAGTGGGATGCTGAGATAGATTTCCCTGCACGACTCCTTCCTGAAAAACTCTGTGGGCTTGGTCATCACCGCCGCCCAAATGCATTGAAAAGGTAAATAAAAAAAAAAAGAAATAAAAAATCATGAAAAAGTGAAGTTCAAAGTCTTCCCTTCTCATTCTTTCGTCTGGAGGACTGGACCTCCTCTCTTCGATTATTCCACAATCTTTCGCGGCGTCTCTAATACCCCAAAGCACTTCTGATCAATCTCTCTCTTTGTAGCTCTGATCTCTGCGATTAGTTAAAGGTGAGTTTTTTATTCCATGATCAGTTTTACTTTTTTACTATTGAATTTTGCTTTTTTTGCCTTTCTGTTAATTCCAAGAATTGGTTCCCTTTATATTCTAATTCAAAATTTTCTTTTGTGTGGCTGTTGATGGAACGGATTCCACTTTGTTAAGCTTGGAGTGGGTCAATGTAGTGAAGGTTTATAATTTTAATTTCTGGGTTTGAATGGCTCAAATCACTAGTGATTTGCATTTGTTTCCTAGGTTTAGAATAGTTTAATTTTGATGATTTTTTTTTGAACTTCGAAGCGTTCTTTAGGCTTCTTACATTATACTCCGTACTTAATTCTGTGACAATCCTGAATTTAGTTGTGTGCTCATTTTTTTTTTTGAGTTAATAACCAAAATGATCCCTCGACTATACTGTAATTACCAATTTGATCCTCGACTACTATTCTTACCCAATTAAGTACTCAACTATGTAATTTTTACCTTATTTAGTCCTATGTTAATTTGACTGTTTGTTGACTGTCAAAAGTAGTGATAAAATGATAATTTTACAAGCTTTCTCCTTCCTCATTTAGCAGCGCCAAACCAGCAATATGTTCCGATCGGCTTCTGACCGTAAAAAAATTGCTGAAAATCAAATCCTTGGACTCTCTGGTGCATAACCACTACTTCGAACTCCGGTGATGACTGCCCAAATATTTAGAGGGGATTCAAGATTTGGTGGAGAAGGGCGTTCTGGAAGCGGAATAGTGAGCCCGAGCAGCTGCGCCAAATGCGCATTGTGACTGCAACAATTGAGAACTCTTGAGATTTACATGCATGTCAGTGAAATTAGTGTTGTTATTAACATGTGACTATTAACTCTTACTATTACAGTATTACCTGACTGTCAAATAGAAGAATAATTGGTCTTTTCCCCCTTCCTTTTGGTATCGTATACACATGAGTATAAATTTTACAGTAATTAACTATCAACATTGAGGCTAGTTATTGACATGAACTGCATTACCATGAAGACTGCCAGTTAGGGCAAAACCAAAACCTTTTGTTGGGAATATGGAACCTGCAACTGGACAGATTTTTAAGTGTATTTGATGATGTTCATATTTCCAAGGTAATAACACATTAACACTATCTATTAGTGTTATGACGAGTTTATGTTATAGTAGGAATTTATTCAACTAGCCTACACAGGTTTAGTTCACTGGTTCAGTAGGCAGTATATTTGAGATAATAGGAGAAGAAGGAATTTATTCATCTAACAATGTTCTATGTACATATTGGTTGACTTTTGTCTTTGTAAAACAGCTAGACCTGGAAACCATTTCATCTTCAAAGCTTCATGCATAAATGCAGCCAAGTTTGACCTGCCTTCATCTCCATCAATTTTCTTTCAATGAGGTTTTAGATGAACATGCAGTCTCAATATAATTCTCGTTGTCATCATCAAAATGAGTGTAGTAGGATGGTACATCCAGTAATCAGGCAATCATAATTTAGCTCTCCTGGCTTAGCTATCTTTTGCCTTCATCAGAAACCAATGCAAAAACATTCACATCTAGTTAATGAATGAAGAGAGGACTTATGAGGCAACCCCTAGCCTCTTGACTTGATCACCAGAAGGTTACAAGCTAAGTTCGACTCCACTCACTAGGAGTAGCTTATTATTGACCGGTCTTCTTGGTTTGAGTCGGGGGTTTACACACTCAAGTAATGGGGGGTAGTACTAGCAAATAAAAACATCATCCATCTTTACCATTCTTGATCAATTAGCATTTTGTTGGTTAATTAATCCGAACTTGGTCAACTCCTCTTTGGTGTGGTGCATTAGCAGAGTATTGTACCTGCATGCATGTATTATTCACATTATGCATATATTATATTAAAAACAGACATTCTTCAGTCTACTATTTACCTTCCACCATAACCTCTTTCCATGACTGTTCAAAGTTAGCACCTTCCAGCGATTGTGCATCAGAGAGCCCAATGATTTGATTTCCAGCGATTTTTTGACGGTCGTAAGCCCATCGGAGTGTATTGCTGCATGGTTTGGCGCTGCTATCGGAGTATATTGCTGCATGGTTTGGCACTGATGAATGGGGAAGGAGAAACCTTGTAAAATTACAAATGTATCCTCACTTTTGACAGTCAACAAACAGTCAAATTAACAGAGGACTAAATAAGGTAACAATTACATAGTTGAGGACTTAATTAGGTAAGAATGGTAGTCGAGGACCAAATTGGTAATTACGACATAGTCGAGGGACCATTTTGGTTATTAACTCTTTGTTTTTTTTCTAGTTAGATTTTAAATTTTAAGTTCTGGTTACCTTCGCTCTATTTTTAAGGTCTGAATTATCGGTTAGATTATGGTGAAAATCCTCATTTCTGGATGGCTAATTACCTACACCATTTCTTTGTTTGGCAAAAACTGACTGTAGTCTCGGATTTGATAATTCAATGCTTCAAGATTATTTTTATTATCTGCTTTTATGTTTTAAATATGATTGTGAAGGTGAAAACAATATTGTTAAAGGTTTAAACTTTTGTTAGATGGAGGAGGGGAAGGTGTCTGAGAACCAGTTGACTTCAGCTGCAGCATTTGAGGAAGGTGGAATTCAGGATGCCTGTGATGATGCATGCAGCATATGCCTTGAAGCATTTTCTGACAGCGATCCTTCTACAGTAAGTATTGATTTTCACATTGCGGGCAAGTACCGGCATGCTGTTAGTAATGGTACATTCTTACATGCAGGTTACGGTTTGCAAGCACGAGTTTCACCTGCAGTGTATTCTTGAATGGTATGGCTTATCTCCACCGTTTGAATAAGAAACTGTTTGCTCTCAGATGTATATCACCTATTATGTGAGAAATTCAATACTATCACATATGTTTCATTATGTTTTAGGGGTTGGGGGAGGGATCAAACTCCTTATATTGAGGTTTAAAGGTCTATCCTTGCCTCCTTTGGCCACTGTTCTAAGGTTCATTGGCATTACTTATTTGCCAATTGCCACAAGAATACTTATTTGCTTTGATACTGCTCTGTCCTACGTCTTATGAAGTGACACTATCGCATGCCACAAAGTAATGGCATGGTGCATTTCAAGACATTGAGATAGACATGAGCACACAATATGCTTTTTCTTTCTCTGGGTGTGGAAAGAGTGCTTCTTCTGCGAATGCTAGTGAATAGAAAACCCTTGGTTTTAGTGCATTCTTGCAATAGATGTGTCTAATGTAGAGGAAAACTTTTAGAACTTTGGACTTCTTTGTAGCTGGTTTGAAAGAGAAAGAGGGCTTAGAGGCATCATTTAAAAATCTCAATGGATTTCTTCATGCCTTTTATTTAATCATGGAAATTTCCATCAAAATTTCTCTGCTTTATTTGTTATTTGCCAACTGTGTACTTCATTTTGTCACATCAATACTGTATTAGGTGTCCATCTACATTGGGCTTCCTGCAATTTATTCAATCATTGAAATTCCCATAAAAATTATTGGCTCAAAATGTTGTATGCCAACTTTGCTGGTCTTTTGTTTAACATCCATAGTGGATTAGGTGCACTTTCTCCTTGGACATTCAGTCTTTGTTTTAATGCACAATACTACTTACCATGACAATGACCGAGGAGACTGAAGCTGAATAATACATCAAAAACATTTCCTGCAAGGTCCTTGCTAGTTGCTGTTGTTTATGTGACCTAAAATCTACTTTTGCTTGCTATTTGGTCTAGAAGGATTTAAGCATGCTTATGATGGACTTTAAATATTAGGCTCTATTTGGCATACCTAGTTGAAATTTTAAAAACAAGAAGTTCAAAGTTGGAAGCTATTAAGCTAAGCTAGGTCGTTGGAGTTAAAAGTGTTTGGCAAAATTAGTTGAGTAAATTGATATATGTAAAAAGACACAAAAGGATATCTTTGTATAGGTTAATTTATTTTTGGTAGTGGAGAAAATGGACAATCCATTAATAATAGGGAAAATTGCATTTTTTATCCTTCAGTTATACCCGTGGTATAAACTTAGTCCTTGAGTTATATGCGTCACCATTTTAATCCCTAAGTTATGCACGAAGTGGCAATTTTAGTTCCTTGAGGACTATTTCTACCACTAATTTGTCACTTAATAAAGTGGCTAATTTGGTCATTCAAGGACTAAAATCGCCACTCCATGCATACTTTAGGGGGGCGTTTGGTTCAAGGTATCTTAGATTACCTAGGTAATTTGAGTCTGGTAATGTTATATTACCTTGTTTGGTTCAGGTTATGAGATTACCTGGTAATGTTATATTACCTCAAAGCTGATGTGGCGGTAATGTTTCAAAGGTAATGTGATTACCCCCATTATTTTTAGATAATCTTAGATTACCTTGAATTATTCCAACTTTGAATCTTTATATAATAATAATAATAATAATAATAATAATAATAATAATAATAATAATAATAAAATTAATAATTAATAATAATAATAATAATAATAATAACAACAACAACTAACAACAACTTATATAAAATAAATATATATTTATATAATCAAATATACATGTGTATATATTTATATATTTATTTTTTTAATATTAAGCATCGATATATTCATACATATAAATTAATAAATACACACACTGAAGACACACACATATATATAAACAAATAAACAATATATATATATATATATATATATATATATATATATATATATATAATTTCATGTGCGGTCGTGCTCTCCCGTGCGGTCACACACCACTCAATGTTAAGAAACACACCATAATGAAACACAATGAAACACACCACAATGTTAAGAAACACACCACAGTGCATATTTGTGTGGTGTGTTTCTTAACATTGAGTGGTATATTTTGTAACATTGAGTGGTGTCTGATCTTGGAGCAAGAAAACGGATGCGCGTTGCTAACGCAGCAAGAAAACTCCTGCAACAAGCAATGGCAGAGCTAAAGCTAAAGCTTATAACAAACAAGCGGCTCCTCGCCAACAAACAACATAAAAGAAAATCCAATATCACCATTAGATTTTGATTAAGAACAGAAACTGGCATAAAAGCTATCATGCGTTTATTAAGATGAAAGGTATGGGATTTTGATTGAATAGTTGACTTAGCCCCTTGTTGTTAGACGCTACCTCGTAATGTAAAACAGGCGCTTTGGGAAAAGAAGTGCAAAGAGTTACATGATTATTATCATTCATATATTTCTGGTGTGTGCGGTTTATGTGATCAAAAAGATCTAAGCTCTATTGAGAAATCTGGTGTTGATTATCAAAAGAAATTAGGTCATTTTAACTTAACATCAACAAAACAAGCAAGGGCTGACGCGAAAAAACAAGCAACGACTTCTAGTTTAGAAACCCACTACGTACCACACCACCGGGCGGCTCGCCTGAATGCCGAGTCTTTCTCTGCCGTCAACTCGACGTCGTCGTCACCTGCAAGATAAGGCCAAAAACTAGACTTTACTAAACAAGAAACAAAGCAGTAAATGAAGATTTCTTGTAAAAACACTAGCCCAGCTCAGTTCATAATGAGAATATTTTGATCTTTTTGATTCCGTGTGAACCGCACGGCCGCATGGGAGAGCACAGCCACACCTGATCATGACTATATATATACATACTAGTTTTATACGCGCATTGCGCGAATGGATTAATGTCCAATGTTTATATTTAAATAAATATTTGAAAGTATATCAATGCAAGATTATATAAGAGAAGTTTATACATAAGTAATTGAATGTCGAATTTTTTTATTTAAATATGTAACTCAAAGTATATGAATCCAAAATAATATAGAAAATTCATTATAATTATTACTAAAATAAATGTTTGCAACCTTGTAAAATCGATAGTCTAAATATTTGGTCTAAAAATAATAGTCTAAATAAATACTACTTTTAATTTGAATTTTTCTAAGTGTTCTTGATTCTGTTTTGGGTAACATTGTCATTGTCTTCATCTTTAATATTTGTTCTCTTCCTTTTTGTTGGTAGTGTGTTATTTGCAATTCGGTTATTATTGATAGCATAGATGACAACGTCATGCAATGAGATTATGATATATGGGCTATGGACTTTCCTTTAGGTGTTCTGCTTGGGTTCATTTGGTCAACCATTATTGTTCAATGAGTTATTGTGGATAAAGAAATCCATAGTTTAAGAAAAAAACGATTAAATAAATTAATAAAAATTTGAAATTTTAAAATATTATGTATTTCGAAGATATTAAAAGGTAGTTTCTCGCTTCAATTTGCTGGGTAATGCGGCGTTATTTGTGTACTTTCATTGTCAACAAATCCCCCAAGTAGTTAATATAATTGGTTTCAAACTATTCTTTTTTTATTTTTTATGGTATTAAAGAAATACATATGTATCATTTTTTGGTTAACTACTAATTTATTTAATTCAATAAGAGTAAAATAAAGTGATTTCGCTTCAATTTGTTGGGTTATTTGAGCACTCTCTTTGTCAACCAATCCCCAAGTAGTTAATATAATTAGCTTCAAATTATTTTTAAATTTTTTTTCATAGTATTAGTAAAATACTTGGTAAATAAATATATAACATTATTTTGTACTATAACTTTGATATTTAATTACAAGATATTGTAAAAATAAAATAATGGACAATGTAATGAATATCAGTTGATAAGTTTGAATGTAAATAATCTTTGAAAATAACGGCAATATAACTAATGAAATTATCTCTTTTATTTAATTTAATTTAATTTTTTGATAATGAATAATTTTTTCAAATAAAGGTATTGTAGACACATAATTCTAAATTAAAGAAATACATATGTATTATTTTTTGGTGTAACTACTAATTTATTTAATTCAATAATAGTAAAATAGAGCGATTCTGCTTCAATTTGTTGGGTTATTTGAGTACTCTCTTTGTCAATCAATTCCCAAGTAGTTAATATAATTAGGTTCAAATTATTTTAAATTTTTTTTTTCATAGTATTAATAAAATATTTGGTAAATAAATATATAACATTATTTTGTACTATAACTTTGATACTTAATTACAAGATATTGCAAAAATAAGATAATGGACAATGTAATGAATATCAATTGATAAATTTGAATGTAAAGAATCTTTGCATGAGAGAAAATAAAGACAATATAACTAATGAAATTATTTTCTCTTATTTAATTTAATTTTTTGATAATGAATAATTTTTTCAAATAAAGGTATTGTAGACACATAATTCTAAATTAAAGAAATACATATGTATCAGTTTTTGTTGTAGCTACTAATTTATTTTTAATTTAATAAGATTAAATATAGTGAGAAACTTAATTATGTCAAATTTGATTGAGATGAGATTCGAACCTAAGATCTTTCTTATAGAAATTAATGAGTAAGTTAAAAGTTAACGGAAGAGAAGAGAATATTTAACGGAAAATTTAACGGATAATCATAAAAGTAAGGTTAAATTAGGTAATCTCTATTAATAATATTAATCTGAATTATCTTAACCATCTATTTGATTAAATAATTCTGAACCATCCATTTGATTAAATAATTTGACCGCCTTTGGCTCTTATTAGTA
>NXFB01000697.1:14034-25168 GCA_002525835.2 Ipomoea batatas
TTTTTTTTTATTTTTTTTAATTTTTTTTTATTTTAAATTAGTTATATTATAATAAATATTATTATGTTATATATTTTTTATATTTTAAATAAAAGAATAAAATTATATAATTATATATTTCTATTCATTTTCCACTCATTTCCGGAAAATGAACCAAACACCTAAAGACAGTTTTCCAAAGTACATCCAAACACGGAAAATGAACTCATTTTCCGGAAAATAACTCATTTTCCAGAAAACATTTTCCAGAAGTCATTTTTCTGCGTTCCAAACACACCCTAAAAAGAAAAGACCTTAGTTGCTAGTTAAGGACAAGCAAGAGTAGCCTTCCCAAATGGCATACCTAGTCACCATGCCTAAAATGGATTTGTGTGTTTGAAGATTTATTCATATTTTAAGTTTTCAGTGGATTGGTTAGTGATGAGTGATGTCACCCATAATACATCGCATCTTTTAATTATATAAAATAAAGCAACACATCATCATACCAAATAAAGCATAGATTGTAATTACTTAACATTTAAATTAATCAATTTTTTTTATCTCTCAATTTTTTATTTTTTATTTATGAGAAAGTTCACAAATGGTACGCCACTCAAAATGAAACTTAAATTGCTTATAATTAACTAGTTCAAATAAAAAAAAATCAATAAATAGTCACACAGAGAGTCAAACTTGAAACCTTGTAATTACCAAGCTAACTATTCAACTAACTTAGTTGGGAGTTGCCAAAATCTCTCAACAACTTTTAAATTAACCAAATCTGCTAATATAAAAAGTTCAAAAAGTCTTTACACCAAACATCACTATTTTTTTTTTCTATGAGGGCATTTCAAACATTTGAGGTTGAATTTGGTTTACCTGAAAATATCAAGCTGTAAAAAAAGTCATATTAATAGTAAAAATTAAAATTAAAAAAAGAAGAAGAAATATAATGTCATTCATAGTTGAATGACCTAATGTGAAATCAATTCTTGTTAGCATATTTAAGTTATTTTATTTTAGTATCATAAAATAGTCAAATAAACTCTAAACTATTATGAATCTTCAATTACACCTTAATTTATTTTTTTTTTTAAAAAATGATATTTACCTCTGAACACTGTGTTAATATAAATAACTAAGACTCACTTTAAACCAAATGTATATTATATTATTACTGGTCTTTTCTATGCGTAATGTACAAAAATAGATGCTCAATTTTATTTATTTTTTTGGTGAGGACAAAAATAGATGCTCAATAGTCAATATTAATACTCAAAACTACAATCTTAGTTATATTGAAATATATTTTTTAAAATAGCGCATACATTTTTTTTTAAAGTTCATAGTTGTAAAATTCATATTATATTAAAAATACAGTTGATAATTCTAATAATAATTATAGTCTGATTTATAATTATTAAAATAAAAATTTTAAATAGAGTAAATGATTAAATATAATTTTGGTAACATCTCATATATACTTATATCCTTGAAGACAAAAGGCAATTTCTCAGAAATATAATTATGGGAGACAGAGATGTCCCAATTCATCTTTGTCTTGGAGACAAAGACGAGTATAGTCTTTAATTTGTTTCCTTGAAGACAAAGGCAAAATTGTTGTCATGAACTCATGATAGAGAAAGTTTTTATTTTTTATAATATATAATATAATAAGTAATAATTTTGTTATTGTTATTATTTTGAAGAGTTCAATATTCCAGGTCCCTTTATTATTGATATTTATCAATTTTTATTATCAACTTTCAATTTAACCATAAATGATCCCTTGATTATTAAGCTTATTTTAAATTTAGTCCTCCAGTTAAATATCAATTTAATAAACATTAAATTTAAGGTAATAATGTAAAAATTTTAGTTCTTCACATCCATTCCACTAATGTTGAGCTCAATGTATTAAATTTATGAACTCAATTTGTCCATCTCAACAAGTCAATTTTTTTATTATTTTTTAAATTTAATGTTTACTAAATGAATATTTAATTGAAAGACTAAATTTAGAACAAAATTAATAGTCAAGAGACAATTTATAGTCAAATTGAAAGTCGATGATGAAAATTGATAAAAATCAATAGTCAAATAAACATTTATTGATAGCTTGTATTATTGATCAATCATGTTTACAAAGTAAAAGGAGATATGTATTTATAACGATATAAGAGATAGTCCTAAGTCCTAATTAGAACAGGACTAGTAAAAAGTAGAATTACAATAATATGAGAGATGGAGTGAGAAAATTCTTAATATACCCAAAATGTAATACATTGTACATTGAGGTAGCCTACATTGGCCTAACCCATTTTTTTCATTTTTAGTATTCAATAACTAAATTAACCTCCTACTAATATAGAGTTATTGTTGATGTTCATTTGGAGAGTTCTCCCAAAATCTGTTACTTCAATACTATTAGATTTAGACTCAAAATTTTACTTAAATAAAAAATAGCTCTTCTAACTCGAGTCACAATTCAATCTAGCTTTTGAGCTTCAATTGTTCAAAGTCACACTTAAATGATTTAATAAAGAGTTAATATCTCAAATGGTCCTCTGACTATTGGATTAACACTCTTTTTAGTCTTTGACTTTCAGTTTGACAAAAACATGTATCTTGACTTTCATTTTTTATCACAAATAGTCATCCGTTAAAATTTTTGTTAAATCTATGAGTATTATCGTCAAATTAATTAATATGATTAGGGTTATCTCTTTTAGAGAATTATGTGGGTTAATTTAATATGAATATAATGGTCATGGCGTATGTAAACATTATCCTGGGCAACGTAGGTGACAATGAAAAAACGCTTCTTCTGAACTATCACTAAGGTTCTGGTTCCGGTTCCTCAAATGACGAAAGGTTCCGATATGCAGTTCAACTCGGTTAGTAGGTAGACATGACTAAGGTTCTGGTTCCGGTTCCTCAAATGACGAAAGGTTCCGATTCCGGTTAGAACCGCCGGTTCAAACCGTGAGTTTTGACTCTCTCTCTTTTTCTTTTTTCTTTTTTTGGTTTTGTTATTTTTTTTAGTGTTTTGTTTTATAATTCCCCAAATCCCGTTAGAACCTTTGCGCCAAGCCAAATAGCCACTTGGCAGTAGGCCAGTAGGTGCTAAACTACCATTTTGCCAAAGTCGTGTTTCACGGCTTTGGCACTTTGGCAGTTTAGCTTTTCAAATTTGAAAATTGAGTCTTTTTTTTCTTTTTCTTTTTTTCCACTTGGAACCGGAACTTTGTAGGCTTCGAATTGGACGATTCGAACTTAACCGTGGTCATGGCTATTAGTAGGTTACCCTATGATAAATTAGTTAAAGTTATAAGATTGGTTGTGCATTTTCAAACGGGGATTTGTCAATGCACAGAAAAAATGGTTGTGCATTTTCGAACTAGAGATTAGTCATGTCTATGTAGCTTTAAGTTCCTTCAAAGAACCAAGCTTCCAATTTGTAAAACAGTCTACGATTCAAGTTTTCTATCTATGTCAGACTGTAAGGAATGACTTACCATTCCATCGAACTTTGTTGTAAACGTTTCATGTTATAATTTAATGAATTTGCTACTTTTTTTTTTCAAAAAATGAGTACTAATCCAATAGTCAAAGGACCATTTGTGGTATTAACTTGTTTAGGTTAAATTTTATCCAAATGGGGCACTCGGAGAGTCAAGTAAGTTAAGCACACAAACTATTAAACATTTGGTTATAATTCCCAAAAGGTGAAAAATGACCAGAATTAGAAATGGCTGAAATATAAACCAAAACTCACTAGTACATTTTGGACAATAAAAATTAGGCCATTGGCATCAGTTGTTCGNTTTTTTTATTTTTTTTATTTTTTAAATTAGTTATATTATAATAAATATTATTATGTTATATATTTTTTATATTTTAAATAAAAGAATAAAATTATATAATTATATATTTCTATTCATTTTCTACTCATTTTCAGGAAAATGAACCAAACACCTAAAGATAGTTTTCCAAAGTATATCCAAACACGGAAAATGAACTCATTTTCCGGAAAATAACTCATTTTCCAGAAAACATTTTCCAGAAGTCATTTTCCTGCGTTCCAAACACACCCTTAATGTTCATATTGTTTATATTTTTATTAACATCCTAGTATAATACAAAGAAAATTCACAAATATATTTGGATTATAATAGCATATTAATGTTATTTTAATTACAGTCAAACAAAAGAATAACAATTGAAATTTATATTTTAGATTCTTATAACAGGGTCAATAGTTTAAAAAAAAAAAAAAACAGGGTCAATAGTATTAAAAAAAAAAAAGAAGAAATTTCTCAATTAGACAAAAAGGAGAAAAAAGAAAAACGAAATAAAATCCTGAAAGAAATCTCCCCGCGTCGTCAAAGTTTAGTGTGGCTTGTAAATTTCAATATTCTCATCCAAAACATTGAACTTAACAAGAGTCGATCACAATCATAACGTTGGACTAAACGATGCCGTGGAGCAGGGTGGATAGAATCTTTTTTGTTTCCCCCCGAGTGACTGAGAGAAATTACTCCACAATGATCAATTAGGGGCTATGTCTCCGCGTCTTGTATACGAGACGGTGTAGACTGATTTTTTTTTGCTATTTTGTTACTTT
Organism: Ipomoea batatas; assembly: GCA_002525835.2. Taxonomy (NCBI): domain Eukaryota; kingdom Viridiplantae; phylum Streptophyta; class Magnoliopsida; order Solanales; family Convolvulaceae; genus Ipomoea; species Ipomoea batatas. Next base: position 18,644 of record NXFB01000697.1, read on the forward strand.
ATCAGCCTTGGGTCTCCACCTCCTTTGTACTCAAAAAAAAAAAAAAAATGTCGTGGAGTGTGATTAATGCTAATAGACTCGACTAAGTCAATCAATCGACATATTTGACTAGTCCAAACACTTTAATTTCTTGAAGTCCCATTTAACAAAAGAAATTTTAAGTAATTTAAAGGGTCACAGGTCGGGTGAAATCGAGTCGAGTTAATGTGTAATTGTAATACTTATATTAGTAAATGTAATATTAAATTAGGAATAAAATATTTAGTACTTATAAGAAAAAGCATAATACTTTTGAATACAAATGCAATACTTTTAGATTTTGATGTAAAAATATTATATTTTTTCATCAAAAGTATTATATTTTCCCTTATAAATAATGTTGCGCTTATAAAGAAAAATGTAATACTTTTATATCAAAATGTAAAAATATTACATTTTTCTTCAAACGTATTATATTTTCTCATATAAGTAAAAAATATTTTATTCTTGATTTAGTGTTAAATTTACTAGTATAATTATTACATTTCATCTTGACCCGGCCTGTCTCACGGATCACACAAGTTGTTGCCTTGCTCAAAAGTATTATATTTTCCTTAATATCCCTTTCGCCCCTGTCTTTCCTCGTTGGGATAAGAGAGCCTGACGCTCGGGGGCTCCCTTTTTGTGGATTCTTTCCCAGTTCTCTCTTTAATATCAGAATATCTTATCAGGATGGCATAGATAGCAGCCAAGGGTAGGATAGGATGAGCAGTGAGAGCGGATGAGGAAAGGGAATCTCCGATTTTAATTTGAAGTTGGCAAGAGAGAAGAGGAACAATGTCTTATTAGTCTCTAAGTAATAAACATTTTATTCTTAATTTAATATTACATTTGCTAGTAATCTAGTATAAGTATTACATTTCATATTGATCCGATTCGTCTCATGGACAAGGATCTAGTCTCACACAAGTTTTTGCCAATCTTAAATAATATTGAAAATGTTTCAATATTTCATGTTGCTATTTTGACTATAAACCTAGATACATTGGCATCGTTAGGACTTTATGTATTCGAGTCATATTGTGATTCACTATCCTACTCTCCCTATACTTCTGACATGTATATATACTCTCCCTATATCTGTAAATCATAGTTGTCATTATTCAATACAACAGTACAATTCTCATCGACATTACTAGAGATTATCACATAACTCGAAATTTATTTTTTTTTTTTTATAAAAGGGACCAAAGATATTAATTTAATTTAGTGGATGCGAAGTATAACTTAAAACTTGCTTTCAACAAAAAAAACATTAAATTAAATTAAAATTGGATGAGATTCATGATATAATTTGACAAATTTAAAAAAATTTAGAGAGGTTCAGGAAATAGTCGGAAAAAATATAGAAAACTTGAGTTTTAAAATGTAAAAGAAAAAGGTGACTAAGAAATGTTGGAATGCCGAAGTCAAAAAAGAAATGTTGGAATGTTGGATGGTTGAAGTTTACGCATATTCCAATTGGTAAGTCTAGCGACTAAACATATTTGATTTGGAATTTTGTGGATAATAACAAAGCCGGAATATTTCAAAAAAAAAAAAAAAAAAAAGCCGGAATTGTGACTTTTCATGAGAACGTGTTTTTCAGCGCAAATTATCAGGAGAATTCGACCGAGGAAAGGAAAACAACGCAAATTATACGGTTCACCGCGGTCCACAATGGATTGTGGACCGCGACATCAAAGATGAAACGGTTTTTGTTCCGCGCAACTGCAGTTCGCTTTCAATACAATTACAGTATCGGTTCAACATAATTACAGTATCAATTCGACACAACTGCAGTTCCAAACAAATGAAACGGTCTCTGTTCCGCGCAACTGCAATTCTTTTTTAACACAACTGCAATATTAATCATGATCATGGTCCACGGTATAACAACTGAGAAAACAAAGACCAACGGGTCCAGATTTATAGGAATTCATAAAGCTCATCAACTGAGGCAAAAGGAAATAGCTATGTCATTTACGATGCTTAAATTATCCAACCAAACATGCGTAATGCGTTGAAGCATGCTAGGGGTGCAAACCACCTAACTTTATCATAATAATTTATATTCTTATTGAATACATTTTTAATATATCTCATTGCTAACTTGAACGTGAATCTAAATAATCACAACGAATTGTCTTATGTAATGCTTTGTTTAAAAAGAAAAAAGAAAAAAGAAAAAAAACCTAAATATGCGTGGTAACTTGTTTTCTAATATTGAATTAATTTTGTTTATAAAATCAATATGCTTAATTCATAAAGGATAAATTGGGGTTTAAAAAGCTTAAACATTTAAAACTCCCAAAGGGTTATAAATTTTTTTTTTTTTTGATCAAAGGATGAGGGGGTGACCCGAAAAGTACAAAGAAAGACTACAAGCTAATAGGAACCCCAGAAAAGGGGATACGCCTCTTAAAATGCGCTCCGCAAAGATCGTCCTCATAGTGTCTTGCCAAACTGGCTGGGGCCTCATTAAGCTCCGCATAATCTACCCGGCTCCTAAGAGCATGTTTCGCAAGGGCGTCTGCCACCTTATTCTGCTCCCTAAAAACGTGACGAATGTCCACCTCTTGGAAGACGTTCATAAGAGCATGACACCGTCGAATAAGATTGGTATGCCTAAGAGCACATGGTGTTGAAGATTTCAAGAGATCCACCGTGTGACGAGAATCGGTCTCCAGAGTAACCCGTTGATATCCCATGCGAGCAGCAAGTTGTAGTGCGTGATAAACTCCCCAAATTTCGGCTTCGCCAGCCGAACAAATACCAATGATGGCTACGAACCCCTTCATCCAGTTGCCCTGGGCGTCACGAATAACACCACCGCAACCCGCGAGTCCATCCGAACCGGTACTGTGATTCGGACTACCGACACTCCCGTCCACGTTGACCTTCACCCATCCCAATTGCGGCTTTTCCCAAGAAACGGTAGTCTCCACCCAGCTGTTGTCGGAACCCCCCGGTGTGCAACGTTTCGCAAACGCATTCCAGATTTCAGTTTCTTGCGTTCCAACCCACCGAAGTTTTTGGTCCAAAGGCATGGATTTTCCGTTAAAGATCTTGTCGTTTCGCCATTTCCAAAGCCACCAAAGGCGAATTGCAAAACGCTCTGGCCAACCGTCCTCAAAACCTATGGTCGCAAGCCATTCCTCCCACCCCATCTGCCCGATCTTTGCGAACATCGATGGTCGTAGCGATGCCCTCCAGATTTCCTTGGCGTCACTGCAATGGCGAAAAATATGGCTGCAATCCTCCTGTTGCCCTGCACACGACACACACCAAATATTAGACGTAAGATGTCGCCTTGCGCGCTCAACGTTAGTTAAAATTCTCCCATGAGAGACAAGCCAGACAAAGAAACAAATACGATTAGGGACTTTAAGTTTCCAAATAATATTCCAATCCCGTAGGTCGGGATTCTGATCTCTAGCATCCAAATGCGCATATGCAGAGGTAATAGAGAAATTGCCATCAGGTTCGAAGCCCCAGCCAACACCGTCTTCGACGGCAGCATCCTCTGAGATCACAAAAGCCGCCAACTTTAATTTGATCTCCGCCGGTAAAAGTTCACCAAGCCTTTCCCACTTCCATCCACGGCCTTCTTCCCAAAGGTCGCACACATTCGCGTAAAGATATGGAAGGCTAATCGGAACCTGGAGGAAGTCATAAAGGGGAACTCCAAGGAGCCACTTGTCCATCCAAAATCGGGTTTGAGCTCCATTGCGCACCAACTTTACCGTGCCTGCCTCTACCAATTGATTAGCCGCCCGAATGCCTTTCCATGCATTTGAACATTTCGAACTCCCTGAACCCTCAATACGATCTGTCCCTGCAGCCAAATATTTAGAGCGAAGTAAATTAGCCCAGAGAGATTCTTTGTCGTGTCTGAGCTGCCACCCTAGTTTCGCCATGAAAGCTAAGTTCGTGCTTTGCAAGTTTCGAATTCCAAGTCCCCCGACTTCCGTAGGTCGAGTTATCTCCTCCCATCGCACTAGGTGTAGTTTGGTGCTACCATTTTCGGTGCCCACCCCTCCCCAAATGAACCTTCTAGTTTTCTTCTCAATTTCCATACACACTCCCTTTGGTAGAAGTGAAGTCTGCATGGCATACGTAGGAATAGCATTAAGGACTGATCTCGCTAGTGTAGCTCGCCCTGCGGTGGAAAGTAATCTGGCCTTCCAACCATCTAATCTGCCATTTATTCTGGCTAACAAAGCATCGAAATTAGATTTGGTAACCCTCCCATGATTCGATTGCATACCCAGGTACGTGCCTAAGTCATTCGTTCGTTCAAACCCGAGGCGGTTCGCGATGTTTGTTGCTGCCGTAGTATCAACATTTCTAGAGAAAAACACTTGAGATTTCGCGTGACTTATCTTTTGTCCCGAAGCCAGGCAGAACTCCTCTAGCGTCTCCCTAATAATCTCAACTTGATCGATAGTTGCTTCCGAGAATAAAACCAAATCATCCGCAAAGCAAAGATGTGAAAGCGGTGGGCAAACCGAAGTTAGGCACACCCCTTTCCACTCTCCCAAGGTAACCTTGTGCGAAATAGTTTGGCTAAGTTTTTCCATGCAAAGGACAAAGAGGGCAGGAGACATTGAATCTCCTTGCCGAATACCCCGCCACGGCGCAAACTGCTGTAACCTTTCCCCATTCCAAGAAATGTACAGTCGTGGAGTTTGGATACAATGCATTATCAGCTTGGTCCATCGTTGATCAAAACCGATCTCCTACAGTGTGGAATGAATAAAACTCCAAGCTAACCGATCATATGCTTTCTCAAAGTCCAACTTGATTGCCATATAACCTTTTGACCCCCTCTTATTATGCATCGAATGCATTACCTCTTGGTAAATCAAAATATTGTCAGAAATATGTCGTCCACGCACAAAAGAGCTTTGGTAAGGTCCTACTATAAACGGGAGAATATTCTTCAAACGGTTTGTAATCGTTTTGGTGATCACTTTGTAGCTGACGTTGCAGAGACTAATAGGGCGGAATTGTCGAACTGACTCTGGACCTTGAACTTTGGGAATAAGGACCAACAGGGTATCGTTAAGCCCTTCCGGCAGAGTGCCGGAGTCCCATGCATTCTTGACGAGCGAGAAGAGGCTATCGCCGACGATTGGCCACATTTTCTGATAAAACACAGCATGAAAGCCATCAGGCCCGGGAGCTTTGAAAGGGCCCATGTCCATCAGAGCATTATAAACTTCAGATTTGGAGATGTCCACGTTAAAACCATTCCATTGAGCCTGTGAAAGCGGCGGAAAATTACCGGCTCCAGTGTAGGGGTGGCACTGGTCATTCTCTCCCGCAAACAGCTGGACGAAAAAATCCCTCACATGATCCTTTAAACGAACAGCATCCGAAATCCAGTTGCCCATATCATCTCGAAGGGTTGTGATCGCATTCCGTGCCTTTCGAACTGTCGTAGACGCATGATAAAAAGAAGTATTTCTATCCCCCGAGGTAATCCACTCCTCGCGAGATCGCTGAAACCATAACAACTCTTCTTGATAAAGAATATCGTGATACGATTCCATAAGTTTCATTTCAAGTTTAACAAGACTAGGGTGAGGAGCCGAAGCCAAAGCCCGTTGGACCCCGCCCAGCCTCGCGAGCATCGCTTTCTTTTTTCGGTGAATATTACCGAATGTACACTTATTCCACTGAGAAAGGGCTGCCGTTACCGCGGGGATGTTTTCCGTGAAAAACCTGTCAATCCGCCAAGAAGACTGAACAACCTCAAACACACTCAAGTGAGTAAGCCAGGCTGCTTGGAATCTAAAAGGTGGTGAAACCCGATTCTCCCCCCTTGCTCTGACCGCAGTAAGAACTGGGGTATGATTAGACGCGAGTCGGGGTAAATGGGTTACTTGAGCTCCCGGGAAACAAGTACTCCAAGCCGAGTTGCAAAGAGCTCTATCTAAGCGAGCCCCTTTCGCCCCCCCAATAAAGTTTCCACGCAACCAAGTAAATCTCGGCCCGCTGAAACCCATGTCTATTAGCCCTTCACTATGAATCCAATCTTGAAACTCCGAGCTCCGTTGCGACGAGAAAGCACTATAATTATTTGTTTCATCCTGGCTTATGACTGAGTTGAAGTCCCCAGCCGCGAACCAAGGTCCCGTGACATTTCGTTTAGCCGCTGTAAGCTCATTCCAAAGACGACGACGAAGGTAATGAGTAGGACTACCGTAAACCGCTGCAAAATGCCAACTAGCTCGGTTCGGTTCCTGCACCTGCAACAAAATAAATTGTAGATGAGTATAGGCGACCGAAACGGCACAAGTATTATTCCAAAGAACCCAAATGCCCCCACTAAAGCCCACAGCCTCAACCCGGATCCAGTCCGAGTATCCTAACTTACGACAAATGGAGGTCGCATGGGACCCCGAGACCTTGGGCTCAACGAGACTAAGGATGTCTGGTTTGTGAGTCTGAACTAGGTTTTTAAGGACACGGAGGAAACAAATAATTATTGTGCTTTCT
>NXFB01000697.1:33343-43931 GCA_002525835.2 Ipomoea batatas
TATATATATATATATATATATATATACCGCATGACTTTTAAATACTTTCTAAATGTTTGAATTGAATACCTCCAAACTTTTAAAGTTTATAAAAGTCTTTAAAATTCTATGAAAGTCATGATTGAATACACCACCCTTAGTATTTTTATCAAAAGATTTCTTGTTAGTTTTACTATTATTATGACATGATGTTTAGGTCATCATTCAACAAAACTATTTAAATGACATTAAATACAAGGATTTTTGGTCTATTCAGTTATAATTTAGAAGTACATATATACCACTCCTACGTACTAGTAATAAATTAAAGTTAAACAATTTTAAAGTAGGAATAAGCTTTGTCAAAAAAAAAAAAAAGTAGGAATAAGCTTACAAACTGTTTTAAACTATTGGAATGAATAATTTCCGCTACTTTCATTTGTCAACCTCAAAGAAAAAATCAAAGAAAGAGAACTATTGGAATAAATTCCCGGCTTTCCGCTACTTTCATTTGTCAACATCAAAGAAAAATCAAAGAAAGAGAAACATGAGTACATGTCAATTCAATTTTGAATTTTCTAACTTTTATAAGTATAGTGCATAACATCAGAACAATAGTTATACAAAACTTGTGATTCTATTACCAAAAAAAAAAAAAGATTTTGAGATTAATAATGTCATTTAAACATATTTGTTGACGGATGACAAAAAATGATCATGCCACAAAAAATGTTAGGACCAAAAGGGATATTTTGAGGGAAAAAAAAGAGAGACTAAAAATGATCAAAAAAGAAAAATGACTTAACACTTCGAAGTTAAAAAGCCTAATATTTATGAGAAAAAATGTGATAAATTTGATAATAATAAAAAAAATAATGAGTGATTGGAGATCGAATTATCATTGTTATTATTTCTTTTATTTGTATGGCGAATCCTTGTATGTTTTGTTTATATGGATATTGTTAAGTTTGTGCTACTTCAATTCGTCCACATAACCGAGTAAATTTTGGTCCGGAGAAACACACTAATTGAGTACGTCAATAGAGATAATTTCAGGACGTTAACTTAATGTAAACGAATGAAGTGATGCGCCATGGACAAAGAGATGGGCGCGGCTAGTAGGAACGAGGTAATGGCCTAGAAGACAATCCGCTCAAAACTAGCAGAACAATTGTTTGCGTCCACTAACCTGAACTACTCAGTAGTACTCAAAAAAAAAAAAATCAAACACAACTACACCAGAAGTTACATGAATAAATAAATATATACGGAGATAGAGTCATAGTACACATAGTACATTTCATTGATTTGATTAATAAAAATGTAGATGAATTCACGTCTAAAAATTTCCGTTCCTTTCATTAGTGAGCTTCTAAGAAAAACACAAAGAAAGAAAAGAGACATTTTTTTTCCAACTTGAAAGGACATGCCAAACCATTATTGAATCAAACCCAACTCAAACGCTCAATCCTAATTAAAACACACGACCAAACATGTTTGACTAGTTGCTCATCAAACAATTTCATCGTTGAAATTAAAGCCTACTCCATCAACTTGTTTGATTACTTCAAACAACTTTATTTTGGAAAGAGTAATATTACATGAAAAATGTTATTCACCCTTATATTTATCACTTTATTTTCACAGCCCCAATGGTGTTGGTTAGAAAAAATTAAAGAAAATTCTTTATTTCCATTGATTACTTGTGAATTGACCAACCTCACCATGAGTTAATAAAAAAATATATTTAACAATCAAATTAAATATAAAATTCAATAAAGTTATGACACGCCATGGATGATTAATAGACAATGGCTTATGTAAGGGTATTAACATTCCTCATATTACATGTATTTTTAATCTATAACTTTTTATTTCAAGGTAAGCAAAATCACATTAACTTCACTTTACCTCACTTTTAATTTCTATGTGACGATAATGTTACATTATAGTGTTTTTATATAACTTGAACTAAACAAAGTTATTATATACAATCGTTATATCTTGGGCTCTAGTCCAATACACATAATTTTACTTCATAAGGTACAGAATTCATGGTCATAATGCACATAAATCATGTTTATAAATTGCCTGTTATATAAGATAATTACATTCACGTACAATATCCAACACGTAATGTAATGTAATTTGAAGTAAATGCTCCCCTAAATAAGAGTTAAGATTATACACAACGAGAATTAATGAACATTATAAAACATTTCTAGTTATAGGAATTTTAATTGGATATTAGAATTCTGTTATGACTAGCACATTGCTCTATTTTTTGTTTTGAATATAATAAGTCTAGTGCCATTTCGTATAGTAAAGTAGTTTTCGGTCCTTTACTTCTCCAATTGCAAAATTGCAAAATCTAATTTTTAAGTTTGGATTATTGCTTTAAGAATTTTTTTTCATATTGATGTTTTGGATGTCATTATATTATGATCTATTGCCTTAATTTTTAATTTTTGTATTTTTAAAATTTTTATTCTCATTATAGGGTTCTACATAACCAAACCTAACATCAATATTGGTAATCATTCTAATTTCATCCTATGACCAAACATGCAAAATACTTTCACCAAAATCCACTACCATTATCAAGTATTTGATTATCATTCCCTTGTGTGAACCAAACACACCCTTAGTCTAACATCGAACAAAAAGGAGTGAAAGTTCAATTATTTAAAGTCCTAATTGAAATCAAATTCAATATTCCAAAACAAATATTTCTTAGTTTCAGTTTTGGTTTGTTTGAAAAGAAAAGTTATATAAATTATAAGCGATAAGAATTAAGCGTTTAGCACTTTACTCCTTAATTAGATTGGTTTGGTGTAAATGAAAATTAGTCTGAGTATAGTACGAGCTTAAATGTACCTCTTATAGTTAAGACATACCCAGGGCACTTCGTAATCTAACAAAAAAATCTATAACTAATAACGAATGCGCAACTTTATTTTCTTATTTTTGTAATTTTGTGTAGTAGTTATCAATTGTTAGGATAAAACACTTATCACTACGATAAAAATTATACTAGCTAGTAGAGAAGTCGCAAATTTATTTTGCTTATACTTATATAACAATCAACAACAGATTTAGTGAAGAGTATTACTTATGTAAAATTTCTTTTTGTTAAATAAGACTTCTAAAATTAAGCTGTTGGAACTAGTCAAATATGTCGATTGATTGACTCAGTCAAGTCTAATAACATTAATGATCTTCAACGGCGGCCAATTTAATTTGTTGACCCACATAGTCTCCACATCATAGTTTAGTCCAACGTTATGATTGTGACTGTTGTTGAGTTCAATAATGTTTACATGGTTTAGTGGTATTATTAGATAAATTTTTTGTATAAAATAATGAGAAATTTACTATATATTTTTTATAAGAGTTAATTTCATTTTTGTCATAAATTTATAAGCGTCAGTTTACTTTTAATCATTTATTTTCAAAAGATATTTTTTTTATCCTAGTATTATTATTTTGACATGACCATTTTTTTGTCATCCGTTAACAAAACCGTTTAAATGACTTTAAATACTAGGGCCTTTGGTATATTCAGTTCTAAGTGTTAAGCCAATTTTATTTATTTTTTAATCCTAGATTTATATATCATTCCATTTTTAATAATTTAGTCTTTTTAAAAAAAAATCGTTTTGGTCCTAATATTTTTGTGGCATGATCATTTTTTGTCATTCGTCAACAAATATGTTTAAATGTCATTAAATATGGCGTTATTAACCTCAAAATCCTTCTTTTTTTCTTGGTAATAGAACTACAAGTCTTGTAGCTTAGATGTTTATGAAATAAACTTATGCGCTAAGTTTTCCACGAGTCTCAGAACTATTGTTCTCATATAAAAGTTGGAAAATTCAAAATTGTCATGTTTCTCTTTCTTTGATTTTTCTTTGAGGTTGACAAATGAAAGTAGCGGAAAGCCGGAAATTCTTTCCAATATTTCTCTTTCTTTGATTTTTCTTTGAGGTTGACAAATGAAAGTAGTGGAAATTCATTCCAATAGTTTAATTAAGTTTGTAAGCTGATTCCAACTTTAAAATTGATTTACTTTACTAGTGAGAGTAAGAACTTCTAACCTTGCTAGTTACGTAGTATTTTATTTTCTTCACAAAAAGTTGAAATATCCCAGGGCTACCCACGCCCTAGCCTGACAGAGCATCTGAGGATGTAAATCATGATAATTCAGTTGAGCACAGAGGCTTACTGCGCATAAAGAGTCCCTTCATTTTGAGAGATTGATCCTACATTGCCTTCGATGAGACTTGATGTCTTTCTTTCTAAATTTTATTCATGTGATCGATCAATTGAGCGGCACTAGCTATTTTATTTAATATACAAGCTAGCAGTGGCTGGATATTTTACTCTTCTATGTGTGCATCAAATTTAAATTAGTCTAACGTTTAAAAAATTGAGTGAAAATTCAATTAATTAAAGCCCCAATTGGAATCAGATTCGATATTCCAAAACAAATATTTCTTAGTTCCAGTTTTGGTTTGTTTGAAAAGAAAAGATAAATTATAAGTGGTAAGACTTAATCAATTATCATTATGCTAAAATATATAGCTAGTAGTAGATGCATAACTTTATTTTCTTATACTTGTGTAGTAGTTACCAATTGTCAGGATCAAACGTTTATCCTTATTATATATATATATATGCTCACTACTTAGCTAATCATATTAATTAATATATTATGCATTAGTGTTATTGTTAGCATATATATTACTTATTAGATACATCCTATCCTTACCACAAATATAATAGTGATCTTGTAGTAATTCAATCTAGCTTATTGTTATTACTACTTGTTTGATTTCTATGAAGAATCATTGTGTTTGTTTATGGATATTGTTAAGCCTTGTGGTACTTCAGTTGCAGGCTAATGGAAGTGTTGGGTGTGAGGAAGAAGAAAGAAGAGCACTTTTGATACTAAAAGATGCCTTTAACGGAACCACTGCCCTTTCTTCTTGGGGTGATAATGAAGAAGAAAAGGATTGCTGCAAGTGGGAAATGGTCAAGTGTGACCAATCCAATCACCATGTCATCCAACTCTCCCTTGGTGATATTAGGCAATCGAGTTCTGATGATTTTTTCCTAAATGCTTCGCTCTTTCTTCCATTCAGAGAACTACAGAATCTGAGCTTAGATTTAAACAGAATACGAGGATTCCATGGAGTACTAAATTTAAGCAAGTTGCAGGTTTTGGATTTAAGTGGCAATTGGTTTGATGAAATTCCAAGTTTAGGTTTACTGCGCTCACTTAGGATCCTTAATATGGAACTAAACGGGATCAATACTTGGTCTCACTTTGAAGGTGCGTCAAATATTAGAAATTTAGAATTATTGATTGAATTTGTTTTGATGGTCTAACTTTCTAAATTTAGCATTTTGATGCATAACACAATAATCCGCCTGTTTTTGTAGAGCTAACACCTTTGAAACATCTGGAGTTGCTGAATTTTGGTTATAATCAACTGAGCGGAAAAATTCCTGGTTCACTTGGGTCATTGACATCTTTAAAGTTTTTGTCGTTCACAAACAATCATCTAATAAATGGGTCATTGATAGACGGAGGTATGTATTTCATTAATTTTAGCATCTGTGTTACGTTGTGAATTTCATTCCCAAGTTCTAGACTATTATATATATATATATATATATATATATATATATAACAGGAAATTTTTTTTTCTTTGACTTGTAACTCGATCTGTAGGGTTTTGCAAGTTGAGGAACCTTCGCGAGTTGGATTTGCTTCAGAATAGTTTTGATGGAAGAATACCTTCATGTCTTGGAAATTTGACATCTCTTCGTGCCCTAGTTCTTGAATCAAATTACTTGACTGGAACACTTCCTTCTAGTGTTTTTTCTACTCTGAATTCACTTGAATATCTCTCCCTTTCTTTCAACTACTTTGAAGGTTATTTCTCGTTCAACTCATTAAGGAACAATTCCAAACTTGAGGTCTTTGAACTTGACAACCTTCATAGTAACTTGACAGTAGACACAGAAAATTCACCCTGGATGCCTCAACCTCAGATCAAAATATTTCGATTATCAAACTGTAAACTCAATGAACCCGAAGGGAATCTACCAAGTTTCCTGTCAAAGCAACGTGAGTTGAGAATCCTTAGCCTTAGCCATACAGGGGTGAGAGAAATATTCCCTTCTTGGTTGCTCATCAATAACCCAAATATGGAATTTCTCAGCCTTGCGGGTAATTTCCTAACAGGACCTTTTACATACAACAACCATCAAACGAAGAATGAATATCTCAGCTGGTTAGATGTTTCTATGAATCAAATCCAGGGGGTACTTCCATATTCTATTGGTGTTTTATTTCCAAGTCTGTACCTTTTGAACATGTCTATGAATGCAATGCAAGGTGGTATTCCTCCCTCTATGGGGGAATTGAAAGAACTAACATTCTTAGATTTTTCAAACAACAATTTGTCAGGAGAATTGCCAGAAGATTTTATCCAAGGATGTACTAATTTGTGCATTTTGAAGGTAGCAAATAACAATTTGCAAGGTCAAGTTCTTCCTACAAATTCAAACCTAAGTAGTCTTGAGTATTTACATTTGGCAAACAACCGTTTTTCGGGTGAGCTCTCTCGTGGCCTACTAAATAGCATGTCTTTGGAATTATTAGATTTGAGCAACAACTCAATCACAGGCAAGATTCCTGACTGGATTGGATACCTTTCAAACCTCGAGTCAATAGTATTGTCTCATAATTTTCTACAAGGTCCTATACCAATGAGCTTTTGCAAGGTGAAGGAATTGGGCTTTGTAGACTTGTCTAAGAATAAACTTACTGAGACTATACCTGCTTGTTTGAATGTCTCATCACTGAGATACTTGCATTTGCATGGTAATGGATTTACTGGATTTGTCCCAAAAGTTTTGTCTGAAGCTTCCTCACTTGTGACACTGGACATGAGAGACAATAACTTATCTGGCAGACTTCCTAGTTGGATAAGTTCACTCTCAAATTTAAGGTTTCTTCTCCTTGGTGGAAATCAACTTGAAGGTTCTATTCCTTCCCAACTCTGTGACCTTAAGAATGTCAGCATGCTCGATCTTTCCTCAAATAATCTTTCATCATTTTTGCCTTCTTGCCTGCACAACGTACTATTTGGGAGCAAAAGAACCTTTGATGCCACCCTACTTGAGCCTAATAATGTATACGGATCGGTTTTGTATCGTTCTTTATTTACATACTCATATGAAAGCCGGCTTCAAATCGATACAATATTGCAGTACGGTTATGAATCATCAGATGAGGAAGAAGAAGTGGACTTTGTAACAAAAAGTAGGTTTGAGTCATACAAAGGAAGCATATTGAAGTACATGTCTGGACTTGATCTTTCCTTCAACAATTTTACAGGTCCAATTCCTCAAGAGATTGGGTTACTGAGTGATATCCACTCTTTGAACTTATCACACAATCAGTTCACAGGCTCTATCCCAACTACATTCTCCAACTTAAAGCAAATAGAATGTTTGGACCTGTCTCATAATAAATTGAATTGCCAAATACCTCAAGACTTGATAGAATTGAACTTTCTATCAAAATTTTCTGTGGCATTCAACAATTTATCAGGGAGAATACCAGACAAGAAACAGTTCTTAACGTTCGACAACAGCAGTTATGAAGGTAATCCTTTACTTTGCGGGCAACTGTTGGGAGAAAGCTGCAGCAGCTCTAGTATTGAACCATCTTCAGAGCCAAATATAGAGAAGGACCCATTTAAAGATACATTTGTGTGGAGTTTTACAGCATCATATATTGTAGCATTTATAGCTTCTGTTATTGTTTTCATATGCTATACTGACTATTCAGAACGGCTATTTATGTATGTTCGAGCAAAATTTGTAATAATTTTCTCTTTTTAATTCGTGTGTAAGTTAATAAAAGTTTATGTAATGCGATAATAAATTTCTTTTTCAGTCATCTAAACCCAATTTACTTTTATATAAAAGATATACTTATCGTGTGGTGAACTTTAGCATGAGATTTTAGGATTGTCATTATTGGCAATAGGATTGTCATTAATCTGATTCTCTAATGGCGGATTTAGCGGTTTGGATACGGATCAAATGGCGGATTTAAAAGTTTAAAAAATGAAGTCACATCCGTCTCTCCCTCTTGGAAGAATATATACACATATATAGAGGAATTAGGAAGAAATATGTTAGAATAATTTTTAGAAGTTGCTGAATTTTTCTTGACAAATATTGATTCATATTTACCATGATTTTTGACCATTTAATCTCAAATTTCGAATTTTATCTCTTCATAAAAGTTGTAGCCTTATGAGTTAGATAAATNGGAGTAGAATTTTTTTTGAATAATACACTGTAGAATTTAGTTCAGTCATAAAAACTAATTTTGAGTCAATATAATCACAAATACATATATTAACTATTGAGTTAGGGCTGGACTAGGGGCCCCAAAAATTTTGGGGCCCTGTGTTGTTACCCATCTTGCACACCCTAAAATCCGGTCCTGAAGTTAACCTTGAAAACCAAAGATATATATAAACCCAAATCCCAATTATATATGTTCTACTTGATTTCTTCTTTTAGTTGTGTGTGAACTCTTGAAAATTAAACCCAGCTAAGATGCATGCATGCATGATGATCACGTTTCCTTTGTAGGGTTGTTGATGAGAAAAAAGAAAGAGTGTTTCCATTGCTGCTTTAATTCGTCAACTAGAAAGGAAAAAAGAAAGAAAGAGAAAGATGATGACACATTTTGCCCAAACCATATATATGCTCACTCGTAGTATATATAATTATGCCTTGGTGTTATTGTTAGCATAAGTTAATAAATATATTTATATATAATATTCCATCTTCTAATAATATATACAATTCTGATTATTATCATTATTTCTTTAATTTGTATGGCGAATAATCGTTGTTTGTTTTGTTTATGGTTGTTATTGTTAAGGTTTGTGGTAGTTGAGGTGCAGGGTGATAATGGAAGTGTGGGGTGTGAGGAAGAAGAAAGAAGAGCGCTTTTGAGACTAAGAGACGATGTGTTTAAGTATCCAAACGGAACAATCGCTCTTCCTTCTTGGGATGAAGAAGAAATGGATTGCTGCATGTGGGAAAGGGTTAAGTGTGATCAATCCAATCACCATGTCACCCAACTCTCCCTTGCCCATATTATTAGGCTATGGAGTTCTGATCCTATTTTCCTAAATACTTCGCTATTTCTTCCATTCCGGGAACTACGGAATCTGAGCTTAGTTGATAATAACATACGAGGATTCTATGGAGTACTAAACTTAAGCAAGTTGCAGGTTTTGGATTTAAGTTTCAATTGGTTTGATGAAATTCCAAGTTTAGGTTTACTGCGCTCACTTAGGATCTTTGATATGGAAGACAACTCGATCAATACTTGGTCTCACTTTGAAGGTGCGTCAAATATTATTATAATACGTAGTAATTCATTTTCATGGATGGTCTGTCTAGGTTTCTTAACACAATAATATATAATCTGTTTCTGTTTCTGTAGAGCTACAACTTTGAAACATCTGGAGCTGCTCAATTTTGCTTTAAATTTTTTGAGCGGAAAAATTCCCAATGCCCTTGGATCCTTGACATCTTTAAAGTTTTTGTCGTTCTTTGGAAATTATCAGCTAAATGGGTCATTGATAGATGGAGGTATTTTATTAATTTTAGTATGTATTTGTACATGTTAGTTGTGGTTTTCCTGTCTCATTGAAACCATGCATCCCAACTTGATTTGCCTTTACATTTCCAAAGCTCTAAACCTATATAAATAAAACATACAAGAAATATTTTCATTTTTTTTTATTGATGATGGGATTTAAATTAATTCTATTTCAGTATTTTTTTTTAATCAACTCTGACTTGTAACTCTACAGGCTTCTGCAAATTGAGGAACCTTCAAGAGTTGGATTTGGGATGGAATAGTTTTGAAGGAAGAATACCTTTGATATCCCTTCGTGCCCTTATTCTTGAACATAATTTTTTGACTGGATCACTTCCTTCTGCTGTTTTTCCTACTCTAAATTTACTTGAATATCTCTCCCTTTCTCACAACTACTTTGAAGGTTCTTTCTCGTTCAACTCATTTTGGAACAATTCCAAACTTGAGCTTTTTGAACTTGAAAACCTTAATAATACCATGATTGTAAACACAGAAAACCCACTTTGGATGCCTCAATCTCAGATCAAAATATTTCGATTATCCAACTGTAAACTCAATGAGCCTAGGGGGAATCTACCTAGTTTCCTGTTAAAGCAACGTGAGTTGATACTCCTTGACCTTAGCCATAATGGGGTGAGAGAAATATTACCTTCCTGGTTGCTCATCAATAACTCAAAAATGGAATTTCTCAACCTTGCAGGCAACTTCTTAACAGGATCTTTTACATACAACAACCATCAAACAAAGAATGAAAATCTTTGGTGGTTAGATGTTTCTATGAATCAAATTCAGGGGGTACTTCCATATTCTATTGGTGTTTTTTTATCCAAATCTGTACCTTTTGAACATGTCTATGAATGCAATGCAAGGTGGTATTCCTCCCTCTATGGGGGAATTGAC
>NXFB01000698.1:21464-43058 GCA_002525835.2 Ipomoea batatas
TCAACTAATTGATTAACTCTTGAATACAATATATGGGTGTTTTAGTTTTATTTTGGAAAAATGGTTAAATAAGCTCTTGAACTTTTGCCCAATAAAATAATTATACCTTTGAATATTTAAAAGTTGTAATTAAACTATCAACTCATTAAGATCAGTCAAATATGTCTAATTTATCAATTACCGGTAAATCTACATCGTTGACCATTGTAATTGCAATGACTGCCATACAAATCCATCGCCGAATGACCGGAGAGGCGCCAATACATGGTCGCCTTCTCCGGAGAAGAGACCAATTGGTCTGCCATCTCATTCGTCGGAGAAGGCGATCAATTGACACCGACGACCGTTTCACCAATGTTTTCGTCAGAATTTGGTCAGAGGCTAGCCGAAACCCTAGTGACCTGTAATTACAGATCACCAACCGATTTCTGGGTCTCAATGCTCTAAGATAACATATTTTTACGTTTAATTACAATGTTTGAAAGTTTAAGAGCATAATTGACTTTTTGAGTAAAATTCAGGCCGGGGTCATTTAATCCTTTGTCCTTTTATTTTTAGACACATTTGATCCCATTGATGGATCAAATTTTCTTTAAAAAAATAATCAAGGTGCGCCGCATTTCTAGTTTGAGATCTTACATTTTATCTCAAACACACCAAGAGTTTCAAGTCTATATGGTGCTAATTATGTTAAAGATGTGGTGTATTCTAGTCACTTTTTACTAGAGATTTGGTTAGACGGACTAAATATGATCCACAAAAATTTTTTAAATGAAGGTCGAGCACCAAATGGTTCAAATATGAGAAAAATAGTGTCCCGAAACGAGTGGCCGAGTTCTTGGAACATGATAATTCTCATACCAAAAGGTCATGTGTTTGATTCTTGCCAATATCCTTTGATCTCAGTCAAGTTTATCTTACAAGATCTTCCTAGTACAGTTTACCTCTTATGTGTAGTTTGCAGAATTTATCCAATGCACACTTATGAGTAATGATTGCGGATTTTTCTCGTCACTTAAAAAAAATAAAATGAGAAAGATAATACTTTGAGAATCAAAAATAGGAATGATATAACAGTTAATTAATGAATCAAATGTAAAAACTTAAGAAAATACTAAAAAAAAAAAATTGAGAGTAATACTTTCATTACACGCCATTCTCATTGATTCAATAGATGAAAACAAATATGTCATCCTTAAGCAACAATGTGTTTAGTCATTGCCGTCAAAATAAAAAAGTTGATGATGTGTTGTATAACTCATTCTTTAACACTTTCTTCTTGTAAATCTCATCAACTTTTTGGAATGAATTATACTTAATTTTATAACTTATACTTAATTTTACTCTTTACTCTTTTTTTTTCAGTTCAATAAAATCAAGATATGTGCTTGTTAAACCGACTAATTTTAGTATGTCTTCGACTATTAAAACTTGATCCTTTTAGTCCTAGGATAGTATATATTTTTGTGTTTGACAAAAATTAAGGAGAGTATGAACATGATGAGGAAAATTCAAGCTATACAACTACTTAAATATCTCTTTAATATTTTTTTTAAAAAAACTGTTAAATCAACTGCATGCAAATAAATATCTCTTTTTCAAAAAAAAAAAAAAATCTCTTTTCATTTATTTATTTTTCTCAAATATTATTTAATTTAATTTAATGTCACAAATGACAAATCGAACTGAGATCTTTGAAATTCAAACATGAAAGTGAACAATTACTTACTCCTTGTTTGGCTGTATTGCGAATTTTCTTGGAACATAGACTTGAAGCCACATTTTTCAGCATGTTTTTTGGGAGGGAGCATATGAGAACCAAGAGATTTGCGGCCTTCAATTCAATTCTTGTTAAGTGTTTATTGTGTGATTGAACCTTTATCTCCTTCCTTGAGTCACGAAAGAATTCACAGTAACTATTCGATGATATGTGTTAAGTAAATTTTATTCATGTGTATAGCTTGTAAATCGCACAAGAGAGATAAATTGCACTAGAAAAAATCAACTGTAATAACGAGCCCGACCAAGTGGTAAGATTCAAACTCATGACATTCTGATACAAAAATCATGCTCCACTCACTCAGCTGCCACCCTATTCAAGACATTTATCTTCTTTGTTGAATATTAATTTTAGTTGAAACAATAAATACAACTATATGATTTCAATATTTTAATTGATGACTAAAATGAAATCTAGTACGATATATAACTATTTTTACATCGGATATATATCAAGTTAGAGTTCACCTACATACTTTCTTGAATGTCATATTTTATGAGAAGACATATATACAATTATTTTTTATATATATCAAGTTTGAGGTCACAGACTTTCTTAAATGTCATATTTCATGAGTTATTATTAGCATTAAAAAGAGTGGGGACATCTCAACCCATAAAGTCATAAGTTCGTGCATTGATTTTCAAGAATATAATGTAACATTTCACTCAAAGTAGTTAACATTAAAAGGAACAAAGACACACAATCGTACTAGATTTCATTTTAGTCATCAATTAAAATATTGAAATCATATAGTTGTATTTATTGTTTCAACTAAAATTAATATTCAACAAAGACACACAATCNATTCCCATGGGGGGTACGGTGTATGAATTTCATTTCCACAAAAAAGAGGGAATTATTAGTTTCCTCAAACCAAACAATGTAGTTTTGATGTGTGTTGAATTGCATTAGAAAAGAATTTCAATTACATCCAACTAAACACCTCATTGGTGTTTATAAATTTTCTTTAAAAAGAAAAATCTCGAGCGGGAGGAACGTGCCCTTCACACCCTTGATGGGCGTCAGGGCAGTTGGTAACTGGCAAAAAGCCGAACAATGTACCTTGACTTTTCTGTGTATTTTTTTAAAAGTGTTTTTACCCGGCCCCTTCCCTCCAACTAGACAAGAAATCTGACAAAATACTTCGTTTTAAGTTTACCATTGAAAATGCTCTTATGCCTATTGTACACATTACACAACACAATCACGTATTGTACTTAGTATTATTAAAATGATTTTCAATAATACTTGGCACAATATACATGATTATGCTAGGTACCAAATTATACAAGTACCATCGAAAATCTTTCTAAATATACCCAGTACTGCTAAATTCACAAATGCCACCACGTTTTATATCGACAATGTTACCTATTAACATGAAAAACACAATAGTTAAATCATCAAAATTGTAATTAACTTCATGTATGAATTTCATCTTATATATTGCATGTGTAAGGGTGTTGTTATCTTTTATATAGATTTACTTGGTATTGTACAATGGACTTATTCAATTATTTGTAGGCTTGTGATTATAACTTATATATAAATAGACATTGATATATAACATATTGTCATACTCAAACAACATTATTGTGGCACATAAAAACTGTTCAATCTCAAAATATTAACAATAAAAAAGATGTGGCACAACATAATCCAACAGATGATATGATAATTTTCTATTTGAAAAATATATAAATAAATATAAATACAAGAGTAAAGGATAAACTTAATTATATAAGTGGGGTTCATGTTTTGCCATCTAAACCACTAGCTTGTGCTGATGAAAAGGACGTGCACGAATTTGTAACAAATATTTTTAATAAAAACTTCTATAAAAATATTACATAAGTTGACGGATAACCTGATATGCCGGAAGATCACACAACATCAAACCTTATTTTTTTTGATGTGTTAGCTTCATGTCATTGACAAAATTGCAATTATTACTTTATCTTTATATCAATATCATGTGCTTCTAGTCAAGGGTTTTAATTTCCCATCATCTTTTTCTTAATTTTTTTCGACCGCTAATTTACTCGACTGTAAAAAAAAAAAAAATTATATTTTCTTATTTTTTATTACGTTTTATTCTTAAATATAAAAACTGACGGGTGCGAAGTGGTCAACACCTAATCGAATAAAATGCTAAAAATATATTTGAGTGGGGTGATGAGAATTATTTCTTACGCTCTGTCGTTCTTCCTTAGCTTGGGTTGCATTGCATTAAGTTAGTCTTATTTCTAATATTTCATTAATTTTGTAAATTTTAAATATTTATTGATATGATATATTTTGATTGATTAAAAAAAATTAATCATAATCTTTTTATTTCTTTCAACAAAATTAAAATGTATTGACCCTGTTTGGTAAAATAGCTATTCTATTAGTCAATTTTGTCTTGTTTGACTACTTTAGTTGTTTGACTTGGTTAAACAATCAATATAAGTGTTTGATTAATTAGTTTTTGTAACAACTTTTTACTTCAAAAGACTAAAATTCAAAAAGCTGCTCAAAACAGTTTTTTCGATTAACTTTTTGAAAAAGTCATTTTGCATATAATCAGCTAACAACTAATTTAACAAATGTCTTTCTACAATCAGTCAATACTATCAACTAATCAAATTCACTAACCTATTCAACTAACAACTATCAGCCAACAACTATTAACGAGCTGAGTGCCGACCAACAACTATTTATAAAAGTTTCAATCTTTAGAAGTGAAGTTAACATTAACGGAGTATTATTTTTTCAAAACTATTATGATTATGACGGTAGACATTAATTGATACAAAGTAAATGGAGAGCTTATCTGCTCTCGATAATTGATTTGAGCCACAAGCCCACAACCAACAGAGATATATATTATTGACACCTCAAATAATTAAGCATAACAGTGTAATGCATAATTTGTGTACTTGACAGAAACCTATACCGGAAATCCCCCTGATTTTCCGGTACTTGTTTGTCACTGTTCTGTCTTTTAGTCTTCAATCCCGACCAAGTTTTGTTTGTTTGTTTGTTTTTTTTATTTTAGTAACTGTCAATTGTGTTTATACATATTAAGAACTCTATTAACGTGCCACAAACCCATAAAATTGTAAATTAAATCAACTTAATTTCAAAACTTAATATCAAATTGTATATGTGTGGCAAATCCAAACCTCTAAGAAGAATTAGGAATTTTTTTTTAAAAAAAATCAGTTTTTCCAATGAATAACTCAGAATGAATAACTTTCATTCCATCATTGAATGCCTTTTGCATGATTTGTTTGCGTTTTCTTCTTCTCCTAAAAAGTTGAATCTTTAACTCTAAGGATCTCCACACTCCGACTTGATAAAACAAACAGAGCCAAATGTCAATGCGCACAAGAGATCTGTCTATTTTGAGCATTATATCCACATACTGTCACTGTCGAGTTTTGAACCTTGGTCTCTTCTTTCAAATATTACCTATTGAACTATTGAGCTATCCTTTCATACAATCTTGGCCTCTCAATAAATGAGCACCCTTTTTATCCCGAGCCCGAATTGCTTATGTATGTGTACCAAGTGACATACGCTACTGGAATTAATCTCAATAGACACTTAATCAAATAAGAATACCATAATTCACTTCAATGGTGTCTGTATTTGTTGAGTTAGAAAACATACACCTTAAATATTAATAGAATTTTGATCTATTTGTTTCGTATTTTTTTTTTTTTTTTTAAATACAATGTAGTCAAAAAGGTGACAAAAGATAAAAGTTATCAAGAAATCGTTTTAAAGGAGAAAGGAATTTTTCTTCCCATTTGATAGAAAATATGATTATTTTCATCCACATTTTCTCTTCGCAATCTTTTCTTAAGATTTCCTTCCCCACCAAAGCAAGAAAAACTAACAAAAATTTGTTTCATTTTCTTAGTGCATGCGAAACAATATGCCATTAAATCAAAGACTATGCTCAAGAGCNATTTCAGTGCAACTAAGATATAGCATTGGCAAACTGAAAATCCCTGAAAATATCCAACTATCTGCACATTACATATTTAAGAAATTTCAAAATGAAATATAACTTAACCTCTCTGTAGATTCTCTTGAAGTTCCCAAATAACCATTTTTGTTTTGTGTGTGTGGGGGGGTGGGGTGGGAGTTCCTTTAGGTCAAATTTATGCAATACTATATTATAAAGATTGATGAATACAAGCAATATTTGTGTGTGTGTGTGGAGGGAGGGAGGGAGGGAGATACCAATTGTGTGTTACTCCCTATGAAGTACCTTTAGGTCAAATTTATGCAATACTATATGATAAAGATTGATGATTACAAGCAATATAATATAGCAATCTAGTTAGGCACCAATAAAACTTAAATGTAAACACAAGGATAGAAAACACTGCATTTTTAGAGGGGTCCCAACCTCTAAAGGCCTAGTCCACTACCCAAGGACTGCTCTAGGATTTCAATGTTCCACTATCTTTGTCCTTCTTTAAATGAATAAATGGTGGTGTAGGCAAACACCATCTATAACATACACAAATACTTCATTGCTACTGTCTAGACACAAATCTGTTTGATAAATACAGTCCTTTGAATTTCCATTACAATATGTTTCTACTGCCTACATTATTATTATTATTTTTCCATGGAAGTTAATGGAAAATGCATGGATAATGTTCATCTTTTAGTTTAGTGCTTGTATCTTAGTAATGAGAATATAGTTTAGGCAGTGTAATCATATTTAGATTCAACGTTTTATGTGAAAAATGTTTTTCCAATAGGAGCCAGCATTCGAAGAATTAATTTTGCTATATACAAAGGAAACGTGCCAAGGAAATACCGGAGATGAAGTTGAGTTTCCTTCTTTGCAGTTGAAGTTCTATGAAACAATCCCTATTCCAGATTTACCGGTAAGTAATTGAACATTTAAATATTTCTCTCATATATTGTTTGCAACATTTGTATTGTTTTGAAGTCTGCCTATGCATTCTGTCATCCTCGGTTTTCATATTAATTGGTATTGTACTATTTGTAGGTGGTTTTTCCTCACAAAAAGTTGTCTTTCCGCATCCTAGACTCGGTATGTTAAAAAGAAGTTGATTCTTTCCCTTCTTACCCTAATCTCCTTCTCCCACGAACTTTTTTCCTGTTTTAAGCATGGAACAGTACATTAATAACTCATGCATTAGTTTTGTATAAGAGTTTTCCATGAATTTATATGGACTTGATTATATGAATTAATCCCAGAAAGAGGTTGTGAATAAAAAATATCGTGGTCTGAATTTGTGGGAGTTGGTATTTGTCGGCAGACCCTATCCATAATTATCGTCAAGTCAGCAGCAACAAGTTGGAAAGTTTTTTTTATCCTTGCAGCCTTGCACTCCTAAATCAATTTAATTCTATCATTTTGTGTTTAGTAAACTAATATAGTAAATATATTGCATTTGTAATATTTTGTTTCTTTTCCTGATCAAATACTTCGAATTTCCTGTATAGGTACGCTTGGATATTGCCTCAATTTTGGGACTTTTGGCTTACTTCATAAATTACAAATTTGAAGACATATTATCTTCTCCGTATGTATACAATGATATTCAACACATTTGCTTTTGAAGTTTCTGTTGGTATAATCATAAATGTTTCCATCCAGTTTTCCAACTTGACCACTATTGACCTTCTCCGTTGTTTCCTTACATCAAATTATGCATGTATACCTTCATAGTTCTATGTATGTGGATTGGTGATTGCCAACCATGTCGCATCTTTACAGNTAAGCGGCTCAATCGAGGCAACCGTGAGATCTTGGTACAATGGACTGGCTTGTTGGATGATGATGCTACGTGGGAGTCCTTGGAAGAGTTCTGAAAGCAGTTTCCTGCCAGCTTGAGGACAAGCTGGCACTCCTGGACGAGGGTGATGATGCATTCTTTGGACGCAGATACACAAGGAAAAGAAACAGAGTTCTAACCAACGGGTCCACTGCTCAAGAATCAAATTAGTTATATTGTTTCCTTTATTACTTTAGTTATATGTTATTTCCTTTTATTAAGGATTTACCTTATATTTAGTTTAGCAGCTTTTAGAATATTATTTCCTTATATCGTTGGTTGTAACTCCTATATATATGGAGATTATTAGTTGGTCTTATTAAGTTGGAATTGAATAAAATCAAAAGGAAGTTTCTTCCACCAACTTTTCTCTCTCTCATTATTTCCAGTCACCATAGGCAAATCAACAACCTCTGTTAATCACCGACCTGTGACGCGAAGCCAAGTTACTGAATCATATCAAAGCATTTGGATTAACTATTGAAGTATGAACTTCAAGCTGCTAGTTTCTGAATTTTTATTTTTTATTTTTGTTTTGCAGATTTGTATATGCTAATGAAGTATTGAAGATCTAGAGACTAGAGGTAAGGGAAATCTAGATTAACTATTAAGCATTTGAAATCTTGTTGTTACTTGTTAGTATTCAAATGACTTTCAAATTTTGTTTTTAGTCTTCAGATGAATATTTTAACCATTTTATGATTTTATCTTTAAGCTATTGAATGCTCTATACTATAGCTTGCAGAACTTGAAAAATTCTTTGAAAATGCTCTATGTTTAGTTGTTTACAGTTTACTTGAAATAGACTACAAATTGCTCTATGTTTACCGTTTACTTGAAATAGACTACAAAATGCTATGGATCTGTAATGACTAATCTCTTCATCAATCGATTGATGCACTTGTGCAGCTGCTGTTTTCATAATGTTTGTATATGCATATGATATCAAGTGAGTCCAACATCTCTATTATCTAACTGGTTGTAGAATGGGTTGTATACTAAGGTGGAGAAGTCTGATTCCTCGGTGCAGAAGCAGATCAAAGATAACTAAGGTGGTCATTAGGTTCTTATTTTATGCTTCTAAACACTGATATGGTATCTTATTTTTCTTAGAAAGGTTTTTGTATATATATTAGAAAGCTTGTGTATATATGGGATGATTCAATGAAAAGATTGTATATATTAATTGATATTATTGTGTTGATAGTTATAACTTCACGTTAATTTTAGATTATAGTGTGTTAATAAACAACATTTATACATGAGCACTTTAAAGTATTTAGGGAATTTTTTAATTAATTAATTTATTAAAAAATTAATTCTTTTTAATTTTGTTTTTTTTAATAAAAAAAAAATGGGAATCCGCCACTGTTCCTAAGCTGGAAAAGTAGCGGATTCCCATTTTTATTTTTTTTTTTAAAAAATAATCCGCTATTGTTCTTCTATAGGAACGGTAGCGGATTATCGAATATTTAAAAAAAAAAATAATCCGCTACCGTTCTAGCCAAGAACGGTAGCGGATGATCAGACTTTTCGCTACTGTTGTACAACGGTAGCGGAAAGTCAGCGACATTCAGAGACTGTCCCATCCGCTACTGTTATACAACAGTAGCGAAAAGTCTTTTACAACAGTAGCGGATGTGCAGTTTGTACTAGTGTAGCGGCAAATTTGGGAGTCGATAAAACAGTCACTAACATCCTCATCACGAGCATGGTCGCTTCACCTTCTTGGTCAACTTCAAACCTTAGGGAGACCTTGTCTCTTATCCTCTTTTCATGTGGCCGGCGAGCAGAGGGCCCATAAATAGACCAGTGCATGCCCGCCACGCAACGCTCATGCCGCAGGGCCAATGTCTGTCCCCCTGACACCCCAATATATACAACATTTAATCTTTTTAAAATTGAAAGACTTTCTCAAGTTCTTCTTAATAACCCACAAATCTCAAAATGTCTATAATTCTTCTGAGTTAATACCACAAATGGTCCTCTGACTATTGAGGTAGTACTCTATTTAGTCATTGACTTTCAATTCGACCACAAATGGTCCTCTGACTTTCATTTTTGACCACAAATAGTCCTCCATTAAAATTTCTGTTAAATAGGNCACCCACCACCTAATCCCACCCCGAAGCTTATCTCATGCCTCCCAAATACTCCACCACACAAACTAAGGATTCCTACCCAACCTAGCATCCCCAAAAAATCATCCAGGTAATACTTCGCTAGCTCTAAACACTATAGCCACTAAAGAGTCAAGGCTCGTTATAAATCTCCATCCCTGCTTTCCTAACAAAGAAATATTCATATCATGCACCCTCCTAAACCCCATCCCCCCATATTTTTTAGGAATGCACAAGTCCGCTCATCGCTTCCACTAAATCCCCTTCCTCACTTCCCTTCTCTCACAGCCAGTGTTGCAAAAATCGCGCCTAGGCGCTAGGCGGCGCCCGGCTGAGGAAAGCCGAAATCAGCCTCCTCCGCGGCCGGCTGGTTTTTTTTTTTTTTTTTTTAATATATATAAATCAACATTTAAACTATTAATGTTATAATGTATTAACTAATACTCTAATAGTCTAATAATAAGTAATAACTAATAAGTAATAACTTAATAAAATAATAAGTAATAACTAAATTAAACTAATAACTAATGCACTAATAACTTAATAAGTATTAAATATTTATTTAACTATTAAAGTGTAAAGACTTACAATATTAAACACTTTACAATTATTAACACTTAATTTTTTTTTAAAATTTTTTAAAATTTTTTTTAAGACCGCTTCGCTTCTAACTCCCTACACAACCCCTGAGGAAGAAGAAACACTTCATCCAAGAAATGACCACCCAAGCTCGCACACTGCACCCCAAGCTCAGCACACATACTCTAACAAATTGAGCTATTCCAGCTTTACATTTTTAAGAAGGAGGGCTTGAACCTCTAACCTTATGGTTAACAGCCACACACTCTAACCAACTAAGCTATTCCAGCTACACATTTTTAAGTGTCATTTTTTGTTATTCATAATAACCTTTTTGTAGTGTTTTAACCATGACCATTGTACGAACACGAGAGAGAACACTGGCAGAGGACGAGGAAAAAGTAGGGGTGTGTTTGGTTCGCATATGGGAATCGGAATCGGAATGGGTATCAAATACTTGGTAATGGTAATGGGTTTTGGTGAAAATATTTAACATGTTTGGTAGTTGGGTGGAATGAGAATGATTATTAATAGTTGGGGAAGAAATGAGGAAGGGAGATGAAACCCTTATTTAATAAGGGTATGGGTTTTCTCATTAATGGGGTATTCCAAACCCATAGTAGCATTTATAAAACCTATCAACCAAACACAAGAAATCACTTTCATACTCATTCCTTATGCCTAAACCCACCAACCAAACACACCCTAGTTATGGTGGCCGTTCGTGCAAATATTTTTTATTTTTTTTTTTAAATTAACAAACTATAAGTGTCTAATGTGTTCCAATTAAATTATTTTATTTTTTTTTTAAATTAACAAACTATAAGCGTCTATTGTGTCCCAACAATAACAAAAGAAATCCTAGGTTTTTGTTTATGTTAGCTCTGTTATGTGTATGACCATTTTTAATATTACATCCTAGGTTGTAACTTATTCTTCGCTAGAAGGAGGGCTTGAACCTCCAACCTTGTGGTTAACAGCCACACGCTCTAACCAACTAAGCTATTCAATTCTAGCTACACATTTCTAAGTGTCATACCTTAGAACTTTACACGAAAGTGTAATTAGACCCCTGAACTTTTGAAAAGTGCAATTAAGTAACTTATTAAAATTAGTCAAATAAGTCCAATTTACTGGTAACCAACAGGTTACTGGTAAGCATGCTATCGTTGACCACCGCTAGCTGTTGTACACCGCCATAATTGATAGTAACCAAGGAAAAACCAATGACCATAAACCGAAGAATGGTTGCCAGTCACCTTTTCCTCAGAGAAGGTGACCCATTGGTTGCATAGAGAAAGCGACGGTTGCCTTCTTCAGCTGGATAAATCAACCAGTTGACCGCCTTCTACGTGTTGGGGAAGGCGACTACTCCTCAAAGAAGGCAACCGTTTGTCGGTCACCGTTGTTTTGTCGGAGATAGCTGGAACATCGTTGGATTCCAAGCGACCTACTATTACATGTCACTAATATGGTTTTGGACTTCGATGCACTAAAATGGGTGCTCTATTGCACCTTTCAAATGTTCAGGATGCTAATTGCACTTTCATGTAAAGTTTGTGGGTGTATTTAACGCTTTTTCTAATTTGTACCATTTGCTGTATTTGAATTGTAATGTATATACTTGGTTTTATGGAATAAAATTAACTAATTATAATTCCTCATATTAGAGGATTGAAAAAAGAAGAAAAAAAAACTCGTTTACAAAAATATTTTCTCCTTATTGAGATGTTCAAAATATTAGTTCTTCTAATAAATACAACAACATTTATAATTTCATCAAAAAAAAATATGCTTTAAATAAAAATTTTGAATACTAATCATTGTTAGGAATATAGCGAAATAACGCGGAAGCGAATAATCGAAAATTAAAAATTATAGAAGTTAAATAATAGGAAAATAATAGGAATGACAAATGAATTAACTAAATAAGAAAATATTTAGTTAACAAATGAATTAACTAAATAAGAAAATATTTCATAACCGTGCGGTTCACACCACTCAATGTTATGAAATACACCACTCAATGTTAAGAAACACACCACACAAATATGCACTGTGGTGTGTTTCTTAACATTGTGGTGTGTTTCATTGTGTTTCATTATGGTGTGTTTCTTAACATTGAGTGGTGTATTTCGTAACATTGAGTGGTGTGTGACCGCACGGCCACACGGGAGAGCATGGCCGCATTTGAACCAAGATCTATATATATATATATATATATATTAAACTCTAAAAAATGCAGTTTCAGTTGCACAGGAGTTTGATGGTGATCCATCTTGTCATTCTGAAGCTATTTCCTGTGACAACTCGTCTAAGTGGTTGGTTGCTAACCAAGCCTCGTCAATTGCTAAGTTCAAGCAGTGCTTGAATTTAGTCGGTTGTTCTAGATGTCTATAATAAATTTGATCCAAGGTGGAGATTGTTAGGAGATAATAATTTTTGGCTCAAATTAATTCCGCTTGTCATGCAATTTGCATCCACGTCCCATGATGTTGTCTGATGGACTGCACGTTCTCCGTATATGGCTCTTGTTCTTGCAATTGCCACTTTTCTCCCTACATTTGCATTGTATAAATAGATTAGATTTGCTTTGTAAGAAATCAATCATAAAACATCAATTCAATTGAATTCTTTATTTCTTTCTTTTGTTCCATTCTCACGTATACATATATCTATTATACTAATAAGAGCCAAAGAGAGTTATGCTTAAAATGGGTAGAAAAAATGGCGGTCAAATTATTTAATCAAATGAATGATTCAGATGAATTATTTAATCAAATAGATGGTTAAGATAATTCAGATTAATATTATTAATAGAGATTACCTTATCTACTATACTAATAAGAGCCAAAGAGAGTTAGGCCTAAAATAGGTAGAAAAAATAGCGGTCAAATTATTTAATCAAATGGATGATTCAGATGAATTATTTAATCAAATAGATGGTTAAGATAATTCANCTATCACAAATTTCCATCTTAAGCTTTGAATTACACAGCAACATTAACAGGGAAGCTAGGTTTTTTCTTCTTAACAACAAAATCTAAATTATTTACCTTGTATTCTTGAGCACTGAAACTACAACCTCTCTGTTTTCCTCCTTCTACGCAAGTCAAGAGCAGATTAAGATGACATGCCTCTTCTTTTCCCTTTCTTCTCTATTAAGGTTCAAGACTAGTCTAATGTGGTTGACCCTTTCCTATTGGACTTCTATAGCTTAAAGATATATAATTATTATTGGGCCCAAGGAAGGACTAAGCCCAATTAAAGCTTAAGCAATTAAATTATAAGTTGGGCCTAGGGAGAATATAAACTAAAAATAACTAGTTAGACTATTATTATTATTATTATTATTATTATTATTATTATTATTATTATTTTCAAGTTTGAAAATTTGTCATTACAATGCATTTCGCTCAAGAAATCGTGCCTGACGAAGCGAGTAAGGCCAGAAGATTCGTCCGTGGACTGGACTGGAACGTAAGAGGAATGATCGCACCATTCATGTGCTCTACGCTGAAGGAGGCATACGACAGGGCATCGGATCACTATCAAGTGTATCTGGATCAACAGGAAGTTTACGGCCGAAACAAATGAAAGACTGATGATGAACCACAAAAATTTCAGTTGGGAAATAAGAAAGCTAACCAAGATAACTTTAATCCAATGCAAGGAGAAAGGAAGGGAGGAATGAATCAGAGGAGAAATTCAACTTGCCGGAGATGTGGACGGGATCACCTCGGAGAGAATTGCCAAGGGGAGAAGATTAGGTGCTTCAAGTGCGGTTTCTTGGGGCACAAGTACTACGAGAGCCGAACCAGGATGGACAATTTTCGGGACCCCTCTCAGAGAAACAATCAGAAAGGAGGATTCGGTGGGAATACCAGCCAGAAACCCGTGGAGACAAGAAATGGAGGAGGCAACTTTCAACAAGGAAACTAGGGGAGGCCGACTAACGCAGCTCTAAATCCCACCAACAAAGGGAAAGCACCCGTGGGAGAAAGCAGCACAGCAAACCAAGGCAAGATCTACGTCGTTAACAGCAAGCAAGCTCAGGCTAGCGACGTCGTAACCGGTACCTTTCTCATAAACCCAGTGCTTAGCTCAGTATTATTTGATACGAGAGCTACCAATTCCTTTATATCATCTACATTTGCGGATAGATGGAAGTTATAGCCTACCGTTAGGTTAGATCTAAATGTCAAAACCGCTTTAGGAATAGAAATAGCGGGATCTGACTGTCCCGAAAACCTCGTTCGTTTTGAACTTGAGGGCATCGATGTAGTGCGCGAGATGGACTGGTTTGATGAGAATAAAGCCCGGATAGCGTGTGAGGAGCGAAAGGTTGTCCTACGAGGACCAAAGGGAAGGAGAATATCCTACCGAGGAATTGGCAGGCAACCCGAGTCAAAGTTGTTGACAACACAGAAATTGAGAACGTATGCTCACCAGGGATACGTAGTGTATCTCTGTTTGGTGTAAGATGCCGAAATAAAAGAACCTGAGATTAATCGAATCCTAGTTGTACGTAAATTCCTGACGTATTTCCCCGACGACCTCACGGAAATGCCGCCGGAAAGAGAAGTGGAGTTCACCATCGATCTCGTACCAAAAACCTCACCCATCTCGAAAGCACCTTATCGAATGACACCCAGAGAGATGGAGGAACTGAAGGCGCAATTGGCAAAACTGTTGGAGAAAGAATTCATCAGACCAAGTGTATCACCTTGGGGGCGCGCCAGTACTGCTCGTTAAGAAGAAAAAAAGAAATGGGAGCCTTAGACCGCGCGTCGATTATAGAGAACTCGATCGCGCCACAAGTAAAGAACAAATACCCGTTGCCGAGGATCGACGATCTATTCGATCAGTTGAAAGGAACAGGCGTATTCTCAAAGATTGACTTATGATCAGGGCATCACCAAGTGTGAATCGCGAAGAAAGATATTTGTAAAGCAGCATCAAAAAGCAAGTTTCGGGGACGAAACTATTTTAAGGGGGGAAGACTGTAACCCCTCGGTTTTTTTTCCGATAAAGTTAAGGTTCGAGAATATATATTTTTAAGCTATGACATTTATGAGAAGGTCTCTCGGTGATCGAAAGAAATTTTTTTTTCTAGTTATTAATAAGCTGCGATCTACGTACCGGTCACGAACCGTAAAATTCTTAGAGATGTATATTCAGTTTGAATTTTCCTAGGAATTGGATTATTAAGTATGATACGATTAAGCCTGAACTTCTAGTTAGTTCAAGTAAAATTTTAAACGGACTGTAAGGGGTAAAATTGTTACGAACCTTGTACCTATATTTCGCAAGATACCGAAAAATTCCCAATTTGAGTGATTAGCAACAGGATTATTTTTAGGATAATTTTGGTGTTAGAATTTTCCCGAGTTAAGCTATAATCCTCCGAACTTTCATCTGATTTAACCCTAAACTGGCAAAATAAATTAAGATCTTCAAGGAGACACCATAGGGAGTTGACATGTGGCACTCAAAATCCCCACTTGGATTGGATCATTAATGGCATGTCATATAGGTATGGGAATGTTGCACTTGTTACTTAATTCTCAAGCCAAACTCACATCATCTCTCTCTCATCCCCTCCATAATTCGAAAATACACAAGGAAAGAGAAGAAAGAAATTGGTTTAGTCTTCCATTTGTGATCAAGACTCCTAAGACTTTCTTCAACTCAAGTGTCTAAGTGTAGGTAAGACTTTGGACTTTGTTTGGTTAAATCCTTCCTAGAACTTAAGTGTAAATTAAAGGTGCATGAAAATGTTGTTGTTATGGTGATATTTTTAGGATCTTTGGTGGAGGACTCAAAAGGGAGGAAACCAACAACTCCTACGGTTTTTTTTAGGATCTTCCAAAGAGGTAAGGAATCCCTTTAATTGGTTGAGGTTGTTTGAAACTAGATAATTGATAGTTTGGTTGAAATGTGATGGGTTCTTGGTGGAATTTTTGTGTATGGTATGTGGTATGTATAACCCGTAATTATGTATGTGGTTAGTGAGAAGAATAAATATAGTAAGGAATCCCTTAAGTTGGCTCAATCACTTGAAGGTGAACAAATGCTAGTAAATTACGTGACTAGGAAATTTTACGTGAAAAATATGTGTTAAGTTGTGGATCTGCAAGTTGGCTCAAAGAAACTACACTTTAATGTTTAGTAATTTTTGTATGCATGTTCATAGCTAATTTATGCATGTATATGTTGTATTTATGTCCATATAGGCTTATACTTGTGAAAATATTGAAAAAAATCAAGGTAGTCTCTGGCAGTAACTTCCGAGATTTATTGGGAAAAATTGGTAAGGTATTTTGATGCTATTTGTTTTAGACATGTAGTCCTATAAGTGTAGAACCTGCATATAAAATTTCATAATGATCGGAGTAGTATAAGTATGGTTTTCGAATTTTTTTCCAAAACTGGTCCAGAGAGAAAATAATTCTGGACAGCACACTGCCGAGGGCAAAAATGGAATTTTCTGTGTTTATTCGCGGATCAAAATGACCAAATCTTTTTTTGGACATCAAGCACTATAAGTTGGGGTTCTACCATAAAAATTTCAAGTGAAAAAGAGTTCGGNTTATATATTTTTTTATTGTTATAAATTTTAAATTTTTAAAAAAATAAAAATTCAAAATAATAAAAATTAAAAACATTTAAAAAAATAAAAATAAAAACCCAAAACATTGGGGGGGTGGCGGGGGGCGGGCTAGCAAAACCTAGGCTTACCTGCCGGCCCGTTTTGACATCTCTATCTGCAATTAACAGATTATTTGTCTGTAAATAAATTGGAGACACATAATTTTTTTTAATTACATGCACATAATATGTTAATTGTAAATAACATAATTTAAATATCATTTTGGATCATGATCTACAATGCAAAACAAAAGACGGGTGGCATGGGGGTGGGCCAACAAAATCTAGGCCCGCCCTACTTGATAGTTTTAACAGCTCTATCTTCAATTAAGTGAATTAACAGATTATGTGACTGTAAATAAATTGGAGACATAATCTTTTAACTACATGCACATATATATTAACTGTAAAAACATAATTTAAATATCATTTTGTATCAGGATCTACAATACAAGTAGACACTAGTCCATGGTATAATTTGTCAAGATTTTATGCATACTTTAATTACTCTGAATTAACTTGGGGTGGCCTGTGGGCTTAATACACTATTGGTAAATCGGGAATTGGGCTTCTACGCATTGGGTCAGTGCTCCATTTTCATTTGTTAGCTCTGGAGTCAAACCAGTTTAGGAATTTATTGCAAACAATAACCCTATCAACACAATGTATTTTGTATTCATGAGGTGGATGTGATACTCTTAGGATGTGTTTGAAAATCCAGAAAATAATTTTCGAAAATTATTTTTCGAGTTTTTCGTGTTTGGTAACGCTTAAAAATCGTCCAGTCAATGTCATCTCATTTTGACGGGAAATGACTTCAATCAAAAAATTCAGGAAGCCATTTTTTGTCCCAAGAAAACAGCTGCAACACGCCATGATGCCAACACCCATCCACCCACAACTCTTTCCTAGTCAGAAATTCCGCCGAAAATCAGAGTAGATTTGGTTTCCACCGGAATCCAGAGGGGGCCGGGCAGATTTGGGAATTTGAATAATATTAAGGTAAATAAACTCCAACTTATTATAAATATTTATTTTATGGTTATTATTCCACTTTTCCATACTTTTGTATTGTCAATGTATAGTTATTATCTTATGTATGTATTAGTGAATGGGGTTCCTGCACTTTTTTTTTCGTTTTTTTTTTCTAATGTATCTTTACTTTATTTTTCTATCTGTTCTCTTTGCATTATTCTTGACGTAAAATTGCACTAACATTATTGCGAAGAACTGAGTTACGGGCCAAACTTACAACACAACTCACTATGGTACTATGGTATATTCATTGGATTGACTAATTGAGTATCAACAAATTGGATATATATATATATATATATATATATATATATATATTACGTGAATTAAATAATACAAATTGAAGGGACTGCATAATGATTTAATTTTAAATTAATTAAAATTTTATATGGTTATTGTATTTCAAGACTTTTTTTTTTTTTTTTTTAAAGTTTGCATTGAAGTACAAAAATTATTATTATTTTTTAAAAGTAGAGATGAGTTATCAGATCAATAAAATAGCTTCATGGATTACGGCTATGTTTACTTCGCCATACCACTGTGTTCCCCACATGTTACCGACTTTGGAGTTTGGACATACAAACATGAAACAATTATTCATTTTTAAATTACAAAAATAATTTAACTTGTGTCTGACATTTATGTGCGTGTATTTGTGTGTATGCATGTATATACTTATATGTATGTATGTATTACAATTTTGCTATAATAGGATTACTAGACTTAAACATACTAAGAGAGTAAATATTTGCAATAGTAGAGAAAGTATCCAATTTTTAATGTCATTAATATATTTATAACTTGTTCATGATAGTTGCACCACACTTGACAATTGATTGGTTGACAATGAAGACGTATACGATACACCCCAACTATCTAGACGTGACAATTATAGCTATTAATGATACATATATATATCGTGACATTCTTAGAATATATTGAAACAAAAACAGTTCTTGTGAAATTACATTAGGTTCTCAAAATTGGACTTCATTTTTGTGGGTTATCATAACTTTTAAATTGACTTAAAAGTATTTTGTTCAATTGTCGAAAGTTGATTGTAATGCCTTTGAATCTAACCAAAACGAGTAGACCATAGCAAGGTAATTTATTTGAACTAATTAATGCCGATCATCACAACAAAAGATTTTTTTTTTAATCAAACTGATAAGTTAAAAGTATCCCTATAATAACTCCAAAAATCAAAATGGTATCTTAATCATGATTTTGTAATCGATCTTGCACGTGCGAAAACTAGTGAGTATGGGTTTGACTTTATATATCTTTATTAATTAATATAAATATCCAAATCCAACTTATTATTACAATAATTTTATTTTTATAATTTTTATAGTATTATCGCAACGCAGAAATCCACCCTGGCATTCTCTTGCTGATGATTGAGACATTACAATTTCTACGTACAGTACACCCTCTTACTTATGCGAAAACATGTGCTTTAACATGTTTAACAGCTAGCCTTAATTCCAAATTATAAATATATATATTTCCACCCATAAATATTATATTATATATAATATAACATTCCTCCATACCACATTCCAATTTCTTATTTGTCCATTTGTTCAATTAATCATTAAAAAAAATAGACATTAAAGATCATAAGTACCTATTAGAAATTGTCACTATAATATTGTTGGAGCTATATATGAGGGAGTTAATAGGCCACGATTAAAAATGTACTTTGTGTGATTGTGTCACATTTATTGCGAAGCTAATTTCTTCCCCAAAGATTGAATCCGAAACACCAAGGGTCCCCCACATCTCGGTTCGACAAAATATTTAGGAGAATGTAAATCACAGTAACTCAGTAGTTCAGCAAACAAGGTTAAATGCCGGTGTGCATAAGAGATTTGTCCAGTTTGAACATAATCCTACTGATGAACTAGTCGTGAGCTAAGCTCGTATGCACATTGAATGATGATTTATTTCCAATTCTTGTGACTTGGTTTTCATGAGTTTGATATTGCTTCATATGGCATTAGACTTCTACTGACGACTAATTTTGTGATATTACTCATGTAAAGTTAAAATTTATCCAAAATGAAAGTTTTATATAGCAGGAATGTAACATTTAAACAGATTAACGCAATAAAGGAGTTGTTACTTTGTGATAATAAGTCCCAAACAGAATAGTTACTATATGTAATACTCCATACAAAGTGCAATGAAAATAACCAGGCTAAATAAAAAGTACACAAGATATTTTTATCGCAGTTGAAGAACACCTCATACTCTGCCGGGCCAACCCCAAAACTTTTCACTAAAGATCAACCAACGTTTTTACAAATACAAGGTTCGAATGATTTATAAAAACTAAGTGTACCGCCTATTTTTAACATACTATACAATAACTCAGTAAGAAAGTCTCATCACACGACATGTACTAGTCTTAAGTGGAGCAGCTGCTCCAGATAATAGTCCCGTCTCCAATATGTCTCCTTTTAAAAAAAAAATGTTTCTTCACAAACTTTGTAATTAAATGTCTGATAAATTTCTAAACCTGAAACTTCAATTTTTTTTTTTTACCAAGCTCTCAATTTATAGTCTTCAAGCATGCTTCAGGTAGGAGATCACCTTGAATTAATTTCAACAGCTATCCACTCATTTGTTGAGACAATTTAGCATCCACGTCCAGCATATCAAGAACTCACTCTTAATTCCCCAAAAATATCTCCAAGATTTACAAATTAATCTTCTCAAACTAGAATTCATTGAACCAACATGCCAATAATAAAATACATGCACTAAATTAATACCAATTAATTTCGTACTAACACCCCAAAAGAAATCTCCAAAGAAATACACTATAACACTAATATAAGGGAAATGTATATATTTTAATAAAGTCAAGATCTGAACATTTGTTTAAGGCAGAAGATGACAAGAAATAGTAAGAGAAAAGCATAGATAAAACTGAGCAAAAATCAAGTGAAGCGTGAAATATGGTTGTATTAATTCCATCATAGAATTTTGGAAAACTTCAATTCATCCTGTGATTATATACGGCGTTAATAAAAAATACGTAGGAGCAACTCAGTCGAATTAGTTGAGCAATTGATTTGGTAATTATAAGATTTTAGTTTCAACTTTTTCTGAGAACTACTTAATTAATCTTCTTAATTTGTCCTTGTAATTTTTCAATTATGGTTACAAGACGAATTTCATCTATAACACACCTTTAAATAGTTACCTAGAATATCCCGTAAAAGAAAAAGAAAAATAAAAAAGCAACCAATTCGATCTGTTGTCGCGAAACCAAAGCGCGACAAGCCCCCAATCATTGCCAATAGTATAATATAACTAAAGTCTAAGGACTGCAATTAATTAGACTGTATATAGGAATTAGAAATTAATTTGTCATTTGGGGAATAAAATATATTTTTCTCAATACACTATACTAGAGACATTATTTGAAATTGTCTTTTATTACACTCAAAAGATCGAACTCTTTTGAGGGGATGTTAATAATAATTAAAGTTGTAAATTTTTTATATGAGAATTCTACCTACCCGGTCACTCCTTCTAAGATTATTTTTCTTTACAAAGAAAGAAATAATAAAAGAATTAGATAAATAATATATATTAAGTC